>JAJIBD010001181.1:0-82486 GCA_021461705.1 Cryptotis parvus | reverse complement strand
CCTTCAAAAAAAGGCTCTCTTTGTTACATATGGAGAAGCCAAATTCTTACATATTGTTATGAATTGTTGTGGGATATGGTCCAATCAGAAGCTATAGATCCTCACTATTTGAGTTTGATTGTAAAGCCCATTAACTCTGAGCAATATGCTCCAAGTAGAACATGGTTTGCAGAGAAGCTCTTTAAAGATGTCTAAAGGGATAACCAAAGCCAGAATTGAAACTGGGGGCGACCTTAGATACATTAGCTGGCATTGGAGCTGGCACTGTTTTGCTTTGGGTGACAACTAACATGTTGCTTATGAAAGACCTTTGCCACCAAACTTGTCATACAGTGAAACACAGCCTTCCAAACTGTGCACCTTTAAATTGCCAACCTTCGAGCACAAACTTCTAATCCTGCTTTGTGAAGATGAATGTCACTCATTTCCTACCCGTTCACTCCTTGGTCCTTTTGCATATTTCCAGCGACACACATCTAGGGGTTTGTTTGGAAAACTCGGCTAAAGGAAAAGAGCTTTATTCACCTCATTTGTGTCTTTTTTGAGTGGATTTTTGAATGAAATTTAAACAGATAATGGCCCCTATAATCGTGTGCTCTCACCTTTAAAAGATGTTTCCCCTGGTGTGTAGCAAATTCAGCAGACCTGAGCTGGCATTCCTCACCAATCCCCAGGGCCAAGCAATTGTTGAAAAGGTGCAGTACATAAAGAAATGTCTTCTTTAGTACTCTATTAACAAAAAAAGGAGGAATAGGACCACTCTAATAGAGTCCATCGAATGTTTTAACATATTTTTACTTTACATTTTAAAATCTACACAAAACTGCAATTTGGGTTCGCCTTTCTGACGAAGAGCCATTTTCCTAATGCTGGAGCAATAGCACATTGCGTAGGGTGTTGCCTCGAGCCTAGGGCTGACCCTGGATTCGATTCCTAGTATCCCCATGGTACCAAGTTCTGCCAGGATTAATTCCTGAGTCAACCAGGGTAAAACCCTGAGCATTTCAGGTGTGAATCAAAAAAAAATCCTTTAAAACCAGCTGAACCTAAGCGAAAGTGTTGGCTTGAGCAGATTTATTTTCAAGAACGTACCACCAGATGGCGTGCCCACCATCGAAACTATTGGCAGAAATCCTCCAGGACTGATACAGAAATCCATCAAAGACGAAACACTACCCAACAAAGAAACTAAATGCAAAGATAACATATCCCGGACTACACATGAAACTAAATAGCTTCACATACCTCCAAAAGCAGTGACCACAGATACAAGACAATTTTCAGAATGGAAAGAATATTGCAATACCCATCTGATAAGGGGTTTATGTCCAGGATATATCAGGCACTGTAGATCTTTTACAAGAAGAAAATGGCCAACCTCATAAAAAAATGGGAGAAGAAATGAATGAAGCTTCAACAAGAAAGAAATTCTTGCTGGAAAAAAGATGCACTAAAATGCACATCACATCATGATTCATCAGAGAAATGCAGATCAAAACAACAATGAGATATATGCCTGTTACACAAGAGTGTGGCCCTGAGAGAAAGAACTTTAAAAGTCAATGTGGATTAACTCTTTACCACTCTTTGTTTTTCTGCTCTTATCTCTGTTCAGTTAAGTTGGAGGAGCATCTAATGAATGTTTTCATTGCCCTTCTGCCATATGCCTCTACTTCTTTGACATAAACTTTTTTTCGAGTTTGTCTTAAATTTCAGGTATAGTATGTTTAACTCAAATATCGCCAGTTTCTTCCAGTGTCTGGTAGTGCATCTTAACCACTCCACTGTAGAGATCACGGGATTTAATAATTTTAACACATGTTCATTTTGTCTTTCAATGGGTTTTTTCATGAGGAACATATTAGTAAATAAGGCTTTGAAGATTTTGACGTACCAAATGTAAACAACTGTAAAATCCACCACCACCAGTTCTTGACCTCTCAAATCATGGGAGTTTGAAAACTGATTCAGCCAGTAGGAAGGAAGTCTGTTGCTAAATTTTATTCTTTCTTTGGGGGTTCACTGGAGTAAGTCAGTCTATCAGTATAATGTCCTTTGTTGAAAAGGGGAGATTTAAAAACTAAGCCTTATTTTATTTTATTTTTTTTTCTTTGTTTTATTTATTTATTTATTATTTATTTGTTTGCTTTTGTGGGCAGTCCAGCAGTATTCAGGAGTTTCTTTGGATATGCAGTGGAGTTACTGGCAGTGCTCAGGGGACCATATGGGATGCTGTAAATTGGTCCTGAACTTTTTCTAACCATTGCAAGCAAAATGATCCAGCTGTGCTATCATTCCAAGCCCCATCGTTTGACTTTGGCTCCAGGAAAGAAAAATTCTGCAGATTGATACATAATTTTTGCTGCATGACAATGGTTTATTTCACCAGTGAAAAATGGTTTATTTTCCCTGGACAATGGTTTATTTAGAAACTGGATTGGGGGGGTACCCCTGTCTGGCTAGTGCAGCTAGGCACAAGGAAGATCTCATTCGAAAACCTGCCAACAATTCTAAAGAACATTTTTTGGCCCCAAAGGTGAGGCCATTCCTGGCAGTATTTGAATCTACTCCAACTCTGGCTCAGGGGTTCCAAAAAGGTGTTGGGACTAAACCTTCATGTTAAAGAGGTGCTTGGGCCACCCAAAACTGAATCTTTATCTATGGACTAGCCCCTTTGTGTAATCTGGGTAGGATTTATTTTTTTAAGAAATGGCCTCTTGTATGTTCCTTGATGGGTCGAGGATATGGTGATAAATAATTTTCCCACACTCACCCCTAGTTTGCTGTTTCTCCTCAGCAGAGTAATTCTCAGGCTTATATAGAAATACTGGGATCACCCGGACCTTGTTTGGGGGCCAGCTAGGGAGATCCTGCCTTTCTCACAAGCTCCTGGCCATCCCTTGCTGCAAGCTTATGGAGAGTGTCTGCGTACCAGCCTATTCCCAAGGGGACCATGGAGAGTTTGTCAGCCTGGCCTCAACCTGGCTGACCCGTCCTACTGTGTTACTCTCAGTGCCCACCAGATGGCGATGATGCACACCATAAACTATTGGCAGAAAGCCCCTCCAGGACATTGAAGAAGGCATCTTCAAAGATGACACACTACTAAAAGCAACATAAGATGTATAAAAATGCATACATCATTCATCCTCAGAGATGCAAATTAAAACAACAATGAGATATTATTTTACGCCACAGAATTGGCATTATCCAAATGAGCAAGAACAAGATCTGAAGTGGATGCGGGGAAAAGGAAACTCTTATATATTGTTGGTGGGAATGTCCACTCCACATTGTGGGTGATTTCTTCCTGGAAAACAATATGGACAGTCCTCCAAAACTAGAAAGTGAGCTCCCATTTGAACCATGCATACCACTCCTGGGGATATGCCTTTGGGAATCCAAAAACACAGGGAAACACAATTTGCACTTTTTATTTTCATAACTGAACTATTCACAATAGCCAGAATCAGGAAACGATCAGTGTGCCGGAACTGATGACTGGATAAAGAAACTTTGGCACATCTGTAGAATGAAATTCTGTGCAGCTGTTAGGAAAAGTGAAGTTATGAAATTCGCCATAAATGGATCACTATCACTATCATTATCATTCTGTTCATCATCATTTTTCTTGAGTAGGTCAGTAGCATCTCCATATATCCTGTCTCATGCTTTAGAACCCACGGGCATCTGCTCGCTCCAGGAACATAAAGAGCCTCAAACAATATATTGGAGGCATACTTAACATAGTTTTACTGGTATTTGGCATATCAAATCGACACGGACAACTTGCCAGGCTTGCCTGTGGTGGGATACTCTTGTAGTCACCTCTAAATACAGCATTTATTGGTGAAACGCACTGCTACAGGTGGCCGAAGCGAGCCAGGTTGTGATGGACTCCTCTGGTGGATGGAGTTCTGATAGAGGGAGGTCTGGATGTGGGAAAATGGTGGCCCTTTTATAGAGTGGTGGTTCATATAAAAACTTAATTACTCCTAGTGGCATAAAATAATACATGATTTTATTTATATATAATTATATAAATGACTTAGAGATGACTTACAGACATGGGGCAGAGCTGCTACTGGCTCTCCCTGTGCCCAGCTGCTCACGAGGTGCCTGCTGGGAGTGATGGTGGGTTCTAGCCCCTGGCCCGCCACGAGCAGGGCCTCCAAAAGTCAGATGACCCTTCCCCTCCATGAGGGCTGCCATCTTCCACATCGGACTTCCTATTCAAGTCCAACCAGCAGCAGAGGAGCCTTTCAAACCCGGTTAATCGACACACACCCTGTGCAGTTTTTTTTTTCAATCCATCCCAGGTATGCTGATCCAGGGACTTACAGACATGGGGAAGAACTGGTACTGGCTCATCAATAAATGCTTCATCAATAAATGAATAAAAAATGAATCAATAAATGAATCAATAAATTGTTCATCAAAAAATGCTGTATTTAGAGGTGATTACAAGAGTATACCACCCGCATGGCAAGCCTGGAAGCTGCCTTTGTCGTATTTGATATGACAAATACTTAGTAACAAACTATATTGAGGTCAATACTATGACCTAATATAATTGTCTGAGGCGCTTTATGTTCCTAGAGCAAGCAGATGCCCTTGGGCTCTACTAGCATGAGAGAGAGGAGACATGGAGATATTACTGGTGCCCTCGAGCAAATAGATGATGAACGGAACATAGTGATAGTGATATAATATACAGAATAGAAAAAATTTACAAAAATAAATTAATAAATTTGTGTCTACACACCGCTAGAGAATGTGCACCAGTATGATTGCTAATGTGAATGTGTTTCTTTTAGAGAAAGATAAAAAAAAATTATAAAATGAGACTTTAGTAATTTTTAAGATAACTCAGTGTCTAAATAGCACCCGAATATGTGTATTACGTAAATGAGTACATGGTATTTGAACACATTTCAGTAAGTTGTTAAAAATAAAGTAAAAATTAGTATAACACAACTGTAAACATGTTACCTCAAATATCGAAAAATAAACAAACTAAAAAAAAAACAAACGAAGGTCCCAATTTGCTAAAGCAAGGAATAAATACATATATGAAAAAAAAACAAGAGAAGACCAGTGATTTCAAGATAGTTCTCTGAAATTTTGACATAACATACAACACAGAAATATATTTATCAAGATTATTTTTTTTAAAACTGGATTGAAATGACTGAGAAAAAGTTAATTACAATCAAACGGAATTTAGAAAGATCTTCGTGCAACATACTACAAGTGACAGCAAATATAGCTGACATGATCAAAATACACTCAAAGAAAAAGAGAAAATTCTCCCACCTCGGTGCTCAGAAATCTCTTTACTGCAGCTAGGGAATGGAACCTGGAGCTTCTACATGCTAAGTTTTAGCTGTTGCACTGCCTTCTAGAGAGCAGAATATTTTGGATTGATAACACTGCTGTTCCGTTATCCTGAAATCAAAATTTAAACAAAATTTAAGCTAATAGAACACATACTGTAATTTCATGATTCCAGAACTAGAATATTCTTGTATTTAGCTCTGAAATAAACTTGAGTCATCCTTTCTATGTTAATCTGATTAGGAAGTTGTAAAAGTCTTCAAACTAAAAAATCTGGGCCAGAGAGACAGTACAAAACTTAATCCCCCAAATTTCATCATTGATTATGCACCATAGAAGAGTGGTTAGGTATCATGTAAAATTCCCCATGGACAAGACTTTTATCCTCAGTAAGTTCTGGAGTCATTCTCACCATCTCAGATTGTTCCATCAAATTGCTACCAGGATTTTACATTACTGCTCTTCCTAGAATGTATTCTTGATTATTGAGTGTTATTTTACAGCACGCAAATGTTTTTTTACAATTGCAATCTATTTCTCTGGTAGATCAAATTCTCTTAAGAAAGAAGGAACTTTCCATTTCACTAATTCAAAAGGCATAGACCAGACAGTTTTATTAGTGAGCTCTATCATGCATGGAAATCCTTAACCAATGCTCTTAAAATTGTTCCAAAACAGAGTGGAAGAAAAATCACTTCAGTTTCTTCTATGTCATAATTACCCTTCTACAAAAGCCCACAACAGGGGCCGGGTGATAGCCCATCGGGTAGGGCTTTTGCTTAGCACGGCGGCCTGCACCGGCATGGGTTCGATTCCGGCATCCTATATGGTCCCAGAGCACCTCCAGGAGGAATTCCTGAGTGCAGAGCCAGAGGTAAGCCCTGAGCGTCAGCTGGGTGTGACCCAAATAGGAATAAAAACAACCCACAACAGGAAGTACAAAAGTACTGATTACTCTTTTAAGTACTTAGACACATACAGAAATCCTCAGTAAAATACTAGTAAAACTTAGTAATATAAACCATCCAAAGATTTATACTTTTTTGGGCCAAGGAAGGAAATACACCATCAACAAAAGTATAAATTAAAATATGAAAATAAATTCATTATATATGAAAATGTTACTACATAAAGAAAAATGATCATCTTGGCGAATGCAGAAAATTCAGTTGACAAACACAAAATAACATGCTTTTCTTGGCGAAAACTCTGAAAAAGGATGAAATGATAACGATCATTTAAAAAGGAGAGAATAATGTATACAACAATAAGAAATCATCATATATCATACTGAAAGAACAAAGGATCATGCAATAATAGGAATAAAATTATAAAGAAGTAAGACCAGGTTGATTTGCAGATTTCACAATTAGGAGAGACACTATGTGTAGGGATGTGATGATTATTTGTATTTAAGTAATGAAAAGAACACAATCTTATTATACCATCAGTTCTTATAAAATATAAATTGTGCATCTTTTTTTTTAAAGTATTTTTATTATACCACTGTGAGATATATAATTACAAAGATATACAATTAAAAGTTCATATTTGACTTTTGGTCATACAGTGTTCCAGCACCCATCCCTCCACCAGTGCCCATCTCCCACCACCAACGTCCCGGTTCCCCCCCCCCCCCAGCCCTCCTCCATGGCAGGTTCTTTATTTCTTTCCCTTTCTCTCTCTTTCTCTTTTCCTTCCCTTTCAGACTATGGATTACAGAGCGTACATTAAAGGGTTGTCATATGTATCTTTTTGCCTGTATTTAATGCTCCAGTTCTAGGAATTGTCAGTTCTAGACAATTGTTAGCACACAGTTCCATTTTCTTTTTTTTTTTTTTTACAATTAAAAAAGTTCATGTTTGGGTTTTGGTCATACAGTGTTTCAGCACCCGTCCCTCCACCAGTGCCCATCTCCCACCAACAACATCCCGGTTCCCTCCCCCTTCCTCAGCCCTGCTCCATGGCAAGTTCTTTATTTCTTTGCCTTTCTCTCTCTTTTCTCTTTTCCTTCCCTTCTAGACTATGGATTACAGAACATACATTAAAAGGTTGTCATGTGAGATCCTTTTTGCCTCTATTTCATGCTCAGTTCTAGGTTGGCATTAGTACCCTCGACTATTATTGGCACCCTGTTCCATTTTCTGTCTTTCCTAAACTCTGATTCCCACACGTTTGTGATAATTTCCACCTTTGACAAGACCTCCTGATATATGCTTCACTTGACCTTGGATATTGGTATCATAATATGTACATATATATTTATGCCATGCAAATAAATGCAATCATTCTGTATCTGTCTCTCTCCTTCTGGCTAATTTCGCTCAACATAATCTTCTCCATGTCCATCCATTTATTAGGCAAATTTTATAACTTCATTTTTCCTAACAGCTGCATAGTATTCCATTGTGTAGATGTACCAAAGCTTCTTTATCCAGTCATCGATTTTCGGGCACTCTGGTTGCTTCCAGATTCTGGCTATTGTGAATAATGCTGCTATGAACATAAAAGTAGGGATGGTGTTTCCGCTGCGTATTTTTGGTTTCCCAGAGTAGATTCCCAGGAGTGGTATCTTGTGCACTCATGTATATCTGTGGCAAAGACATGAGAATGTGTGAGACATATAAAACAATATAAATTCTAGTAATGTTTTCAATAGATATATGTGAATTTTTACTCTATCAGCTGTATTTTTAACTTTATCTTTTGTTTCTAAGTAATATTTGTATAATAATTGTTTTTATTATGCTTAATTTTGGGGTCACTCCCAGTTGTGCTCAAGACTCACAACTGGTTCTATTACCAGACATAGCAGCTTGGTGAGCTTGAGAGACAGTGCTGAGGACTGAATCTAGATCAGCCACATGCAAAGAAAGCATTTTTATCCACTGTCCTATCTCTCCAGAGTGAAAAGGCCAGAAGAAAAAAGACAGATATAGAATGACTGCATTTATTTGCATGGCATGAATATATCTACATATATATGTACATATTATGATACCAATATCCAATATCAGGTGAAACATGGATCAGGAGCTTTTATCAATGGTGGAAATTTTCACAAATATGTTCGAGTCAGAGGCTATGTGAGACAGAGAATGGAACAGTTTACTATTAATTGTCGACAGTGCTATTACCAACCTAGTTCGGAGCACTAAATACGGGCAAAAGATACACATGACAACCTCTTAATGTAGGTATTTTAATCCACAATGTGGAAGGGAAGGAAGAGAGAAAGAGAAAGAAGAGATGAAAAATCTACCATAGAAGGAGGCTAGGGGGCAGAGGGAGAGAATCGGGGACAATGGTTGTCGGAATTGGGCACTGGTGGAGGGATGGGGGCTGGATCTCTGTATGACTGAAACACAAATATGAACCTCTTATGAACATCTTTGTAATTGCATATCTCACGGTGGTATAATAAAATATTGATAAAATGCATTATGAACATGAAAAGAAAAACAATAAAGTTCAGATTGCAAGGGACAGTGAGAAAGGGGCCAGATCTGAATATCAGTTTTCTCTTTGATGGGTTAGGGACTGGGGTGGGAAGTTTCCATGCAGCAACAATCCTTTGAAAAATAATTTTTTTAAAAAAAGTCTGCTTACAAAATTCAAGACAAAATGTAAATACAAGATAACATACAAGATAGGCAAATGTTAGTATATCTCTCTTTTGGGTGAGCAAATTATGGCTACACTCTAAAAGCGATCGGTTGCATTTAGGTAAATAAAGTTTTGTGCCACTTTGTTTACCTATAAAACTATTGGCAGAAAATTCCTGCAAATGCTAGGTCCAGATTCAGATTTGAAAGTACCTGGCGCCATAATCTTCTTTCTAGTCAGCAGCATCTACATGGGTTAGGATGATGATGATGATGATGATGATGATGATGATGATGATGATGGTGGTGGTGGTGGTGATGATGATGATGATGTTGATGATGATGATGAGGGTGATAATGATTATGAAGATGATGAAGTTAATGATGAAGTTGATGCTGCTGCTGCTGATTATGATGATGATGATGCTGTTGATGATGAAGATGCTGTTGATGATTATGATGATGGTGATGATGACCGTCTTAGTAATGATGGTATTGCTAAACTTGTGACCTGGGCCATCTATGTCATTGCTTTTTGCTTATTGAAATAGTGGCCCACTACTAAATAATTTTTTTCTCATTGTGTCACATTGGCATTGCTCAAGGGTTACTCCTGACTAAGCACTCAGGAATTACTCCTGGTGGTTCTCAGGAAAACATATGGGATGTTGGGGATCTAAGCTGGGTCTGGCCAATTGCAGGGCAAGTGTCCTACCAGCTGGACTATTGATCCAGGCCCCCCTCTACTCAATTGATTTAACAATTTTTTTCCCATTAATGTGTTACACTCAGTGTTCAACCCCAATCGCACCACCATTACACTGCCCACACAGTTGCATCTGTCCACACAACAACTCTCTCCATCGCTACAACAGACCACTTCTACTGTAAAAGTCTTCTAACAGTGCAACTGCCACCCCGTTTCAAAGGCCCACCAGCGCAATTGCACACCAACATTACTGCAGCCCACCAGCATTATTCAAAAATTTTCTAACCAGCACTTCAGCCTGCCCCTAGAGCAGACCATCAATAATCTATTTTATATTGCTTGCTCTTGTTTGCTAACATGCTCTAGCAACGTTTTCTTAGAATATAGTGAAGACTGTACAGTCTCACAGTGAACCATTGAGCCCTCGTACACAAAGTGACTGATACCGTTGTTACAGGATCAGTGTTGTGTGTACATATTTTGTTATTTCTTAGCTTCTACTTTACATGTTTGACAGTGTTGTGCTACTTGGCATGGCAATACAGTAGTTTTTTGAGGAATTGCAAAATTTTGAACTGAGAGATAAAGTTTGATTTCAACTTTTAGGAAGGTAATATTGGCGGATGGACATGACTATCAGGCCTTCCCAAAGAACAGGGAGATGTGGGGGAGGCAGCTCTCTGGTCATGGCATTCGGAGGCCCCACCTTGGTGAGGACCAGTCCAAAAGGACCCATGGTGGTTGTGGGGTGGGGAGGTTCCTCAGGCCCACGAGGACTTTGTGACACAAGTGAGAAGCTGAGCGGTCTTCTCTGTTGGCGTCACTCTGTGGGAGTTCTGGATTTCTCAACGGCCAATGGGGTTGCAGACCCGAGACCACGCCCACGACCTCGCCTATAAGACTTGGGGCCCTCCCTTTCTGGCGCCATCTCTCAGTGAACCAGTTTACTTGGTGAAATCCTCGTACTCTGAATCGCGAGATGTGGCTCCAACCCCCGGCTCCCTGTTCCCCTCCTCCACTGTTTGTCTCCTTCCCTGCGCCCCTTGTGGCTTCCATCCCCCCCAACCCTGTGCCAACCCAGCATGGATTACAGAGGACTCCACTGGCCAAAGAAGCGGGAAGATGGTGAGAAAAAGCGCTGAGATTGAGATATGTGGCGAGTCTAAGGTCATGTAATGGCAACCCCACGGTGGCCAGTGTGTGGTCCAGATGAACCCTTGTCCCTCTTGCAGTCCTGGCCCAAGTCGACTGTCAGTCTGGCCTTCAGCAGTGTCTGCCGGCAGTCAGGACTCCCGGGACTCTGGGCTAGTGACCTCCAGGGACCCCTCATCCAAAACTTTCCGGTCCCTCTGTCCCCGTAACTGGCCTTCCTGGGCTCCAGGTGTCCTAAGACTTTGGTGACACCTTGTTCCCTTCCCTCTGCAGGGCAGCCACTGTGGCCTGGCACAGGGCCATCAGGGCTGTGTACCCGGCTGCCTGTCTTTCCTTACTAGGACTGAGGCTTAGACCAAAGTTCGAAGCCCCAAGCTCCTAGAGTTTCACCCCCACTGGGGTTAATATTGTTGGTCCCCATGTGAGGTTTGGAGGTGTCTGCGAGCACGGGCCCCTCAGTTGGGCTCTGGCCTACCCTGGTACTTGATCGTTACCAAAGCATGGACCACATTTGGAAGCCACCGTTTGGGTTTTGGACCATGTCCACACTCAGTGTCATGCCGCAGGTGGAGAGTGCGGAACCAAAGGACCGGGTCCTCAGGGCAGCAGGATGAGTATCTGACCCAGCTCCAGCAGTTCCTGCTCACAGTGCAACAGCATCTGGATAGCTACCAGCAGCTGGTCTCTGAGAAGGAGGAGCTGCATCAGCGGTTGCTGCAGCAGAGGCAGCTCCTGGATCAGCTGCAGTTGGAGTGACCCAGAGAGGCAGGCAGTGTTGGAGGAGGCCCTGAAGGAGTTGAGGGAGACCCAAGTGAGAATCGGGGCAGGCCCTCTCAGGGCAGGTGGGCGGCCACAAGCTCCACCTTGCTCCTCACAGACCGCCTTCTCCTTTAGGGAGCTCCTCAGACAGTGAGAGGAGGAGAACCAGCAGCTCGAGCCCTGCTGAAGTCAAAAGCATGCCGTGAGAAGGGTGAGTGGCAGGGCAAAGGGTTCTCTGGAGGGAGAAGCCCCCTTTGAGAGTCAGTTGGTGGAGCTATGGGATGGTGGACCAAGAGGGCCCCGCCCCAGGCCATCCTCCTTTCTAGGCTCACTGAGACCCTGGTGCCGCCCCATAGCCAGTCCAGTGTCAAACGACACAGAGGTGAAGGAGAAAGAGGTGCTGGGACCTAAGAAGCTCATGCAGGGCAAGTCAATTGTAAGCGCAGAGGTGGGCGAGACCTTGAAGACCAGTGAAGTGGAGGTGATGTTGGAGAAGGAGGAGTCCAAGAACATGAAGGCGTGATGCCAGATGCGATGGGCTGGTCTCCAATTTTCCTCTTATTCCCATATTTTTACTGCAATAATGCAGGACCATATCCAAATCAACTAAATCTAGCCCCTAACCCTGTCCTTCCCTGCCCTTCCTTCCTGTTCTCCTCTCACCCTTCTCCTCCTCCCGATTTCCTGCTCCCATGCACTTCCTCATTTAGGATTTAATAAAATAAGCAACATTTGAATCTGGGTGTCATGCATGTCTCCTAACTCTAGCTACTAGGGATTCAGGAGAGGCAGAAATGTCCCCAATACTAGTCACCAGAGTTCCAGGACCCAGACATGTCCTCTACTTGTAACCACCATGTCTTGGTGGACAGAAAGCGTCCATGAAATAGTCACCAGGGCTTCTTGGTAGTAGAAATGTTTGCGACATTAGCTAGCAGGAGCTTATCCCTAGCACCTGACACATATTAAGGTGGCAGATTAGTTCCCCACCACTAAATACTTCTTTTTTCAGGGCAGTAATGTCGCCTCCCCGGATTCAAGTGAGTCCAGAACAGACATGCCCTTTGACAGCTCAGCCAGAAGAGTCAGGTCAGGCAGCTGCCACACCTTCCTAAAACTAGGTCTGAGAGAACAGACTGGGTGTAAATTACCTCCCACACTCCCATTCATTCAGAAATGTTAGAACCATGGGAAAAGCCAAGGTGATGGGCTGACTGGCAGTAGCACAGGGCACTTTCACATTCAGTGTTGACTTTGGTTGTGTGCAGAGGGTCCAGAGAGCGGTTAAGGTGCCATAGGGAGGCTCTGTATGCAGGGCCTCAAGTCCATTCCCTGGCACCACATGGCATCCTGAGCACAAAGACAAGAGGGCCCTGAGAAATCCCTAAAACGAAAACATCTCAGATAGATCCACACAATAAGGCTCGATAAAACAGTTGCTTCGTGGTTTTGGGGGAGGGGATTCAGTGCGTTAGAGGAAAGGCTGGACTTGGGGGGCAAATGAACCCCCTTTCTGATCCACGTTAAAACTGGGCCACTCAAACCTTAGCCTTTGACTGGAAGGATATCACAGTGGGGAGCACCTTTGCCTTGCATGCTGCCAATCCGTCTTTGATTCTCAGCAGGACATTCGCACAGCTCAAGAGACAGATGGTGACAGACCTGTGCAGAGATAGACGAATGTACTACTTCCGGGAAAAGCAAAGGTCAGCATCAATGTCCAACAGTCTGTGAAGTCCCCAGCTGTTGTTCTTCCATGAAGCTGTGTATCAAATATCAATAGCGTATAGCCGGGGAAGTGTTCATGGCATCGATTTCACTGGGTTGTTTCATTTTTCACTATAACCCACCTGTTTCGACATGGACGCTGTTGCCTGAGAAATCGAATGTAAATGGAAGGGATACTCCTTTGAATGTCATTTTCTTCTTTGAGCCCCCATTCAGTCCTCTTGGACTTCTAGACCCAGTGACATATCAACCTAGGACTGCAGATACTACATCCTGGGGCTCCACAGGGGCTTTTCCTGGTCCAGAGCCAGGGCCGCCCCCAACACGGTTGTGAGCTCTTGAACCCTCGTGCAATGGATTCCCAGGAACCAAGGTTTCCTACTTGTCCCTGGATCCTTCCACTCAGAGGCAAGCAGGGGTGTCGGATCACTGGCGTGATTTGCAA
The DNA here is from genome assembly GCA_021461705.1 of Cryptotis parvus. Lineage (NCBI taxonomy): Eukaryota > Metazoa > Chordata > Mammalia > Eulipotyphla > Soricidae > Cryptotis > Cryptotis parvus. The sequence continues at coordinate 68,751 of JAJIBD010001181.1, read as the reverse complement.
AGGAGAAACATGTTTGAGGTCCAGCAGGGAAACCATTGGGCAGCAGAGAGGCAGACCCCAGAGAGTGGGAGACCCGAGGGGACCCCAAGGTGACCAGTAAACACGGCCACCCAGACTGGCCATAGGTACGCATGCTGGAGATGGGACCCCCTCCTCGTGACTTCTGAACTGCTTGCTGTGGGTGTTACAAAGTGCGCCGCATTCCGCATGCAATAGTCCATCCCTAGGACCTCCACAGTCTCTCCTTATCCCTGACCACGCCTCTCGGGCTATGAAACATCGCTGCTGTCTCACAGAGCTGGCTCCTGGCCTGACTTCTCCCAGCATTGGAGCATGCATGATTCAACCGTTCTGAGGAAGCCTTGAGGGGGACACACAGTGTCAGGGCAGACACTTGTTTGTTCTTCTAGCCCAATAAATGAGAGGACGTTCTCACAGCTCAAGAGACTGCTGAAGCAGTGACAGATGGGCACAGACTGGTGCAGAGACAGACGGATATACTGGGACTTGGGTACAGAAGGAGTTCAGCACCAGAGTCCAACAGGCCTTACAGCACAGGCGTTGTGACCCTGGTCTCCCAACTATGGCTTGTGGTGTTGCCAGACCTGGGGGCGTGTATCAAGTGACAGGGCCCCTGCCCTTCCTTTGCGTGATCCCTTCAGAGTTAACTTCTTCTGTGGGTTTGTGAAGGAGCAGCTGCTGGAGTAAGAAGGAAAGAATAACTGTGTCTGGCTGAATCCTGGCTCTATACTTCAGGAATCTCTTGGGGGACCATGTGGGATGCCGGGATCAAACCCAGGTTGACCGTACGCAAGGTGAATCCATACCCGCTGTTTTGTTGCTCAGGCTCCTATATTATATCTGTATCTGCTACAGGCCTGACAATGGAACGGTGCAATTGCTTCAAGTATAGAAGAAAAATAGCTTCAAGTATAGAACAGTATGGACCTACATATATTTACATGTATTAGTTTATATGCACACACATTCTTTTTCTTGGAAGGGGGCTTTTAACCTCAGATCGGCATGTCAGGGGTCATTCCCGGCTGTAATTGGCCCACTGGCTCAGGCATTATAATCCTCCAGGCCAGTATTTCTGTGGGCCACCAGAGCCACTTGCTTCAGAGCTTGGTGCTGGGGCATCCAACAGAGTATCTCACGCTCAAGGCATGTGCCTCCATTCACTGAACCGTCGCTCTGCTTCACATTTACTGTTTATTTGAGGGGCTTGGGGGCAATATGAGATGCCAGGGATTGAACTAGGTCAGTTTCATGCAAGCAATCCTTGGGGTTCGTTGAGATTTTGAGAAAAAGAACTTTATGTTTTGTTTTCTTGTTTTTGGATGTTCCTTTTTGGGTCACACCAAGCAAAGATCAGGTCTTTCTCCTGGCTCTGTGCTTAGGAATTGTTTCCAGCGATGCTGGATGGGCCATATAGGATGTTGGGGATCTAACCCGGATCGGCCACGTGCAAGACAAATGCCCTCCTCGCTGGACAATTGCTTGGAGCGGCCCGGCAAAATGAACTTTAAAAAGTAAATGTGGGATGCTCTTCCTCTGTATTTTTCTGCTCTTTTCTCTGTTGTTTATTGGAGAACTTCTAATGAATCTTTTCATTTCCCTTCTGCCACCTCAACCTGCTGTCGACCTTACCTTTTTTTTTTCTTATTTGTCTGAAATTTCAGGTATAGTACGTTGAACTCCAAACATCTCTCTGGTTCTTCAAGTGTCTGGTGATATCTGTCCTAGTTGAGATCCCACACAGATTTACATAATTGTAATACTTGTTCCGTTAGTCTTTCAATGGATTTTTTTCCATGGAAACATATGAGTAATAACTGCATGGAAGATTTTATGACTTGCCAAATTAAAACAACCTTAAAAGGCAACTGGCCAGTTCTAGCCCCTCTCCATAGCAGGAGTTTGCTTCTGATTCAAGCCGGTAGGAGAGAGTCTGTTGCTGAATTATATTCTTTCTTTTGAGGGTTCACTGGAGTGAGTCAGTGTGACCAGTATAATGTCCTTTGTTGAAAAGGGGAGATTTATAAACTAAGCTTCATCTTATTTTATTTTATTTTATATATTTATTTATTTTTTTGCTTTGGGGGTGTGGGACAATCATGCAGTGTTCAGGGGTTCCTTCTGTCTCAGCAGTCAGGAATTTCTTGGCAGTGCTGAGGGGACCATATGGGATGCTGGAGATTGAACCTGGGCCCACCGACCTGCAAGGCAAATGCCATCCCCGCTGTGCTATCGTTTCAGCCCCATCATTTGACTTTGCCTCAGGAAAGAAGAATTCTGCAGACTGCCCAAGAATTTTGCTTTCCATGGACAATGGTTTATTTGACCTTGGACAAAGGTTTATTTTTCCTGGACAATGGTTTACTTGGAAACTGGATTGAGAGGTGCCCATCTCTGGCAGGTGCCGGCTTGGCATGAGGAATGATCCCTTCCGAAAACCTGTAACGATTGTCAAGAACATTTTTGAGTCCGAAGGTAGGGAGGTTAGCCATTCCTGGCAGTGTTTAGAGTTTAATCCAACTCTGTGATCAGAGGTTTCTCCCAAGGGTGTTGGGATCAAATCTTCATGCAAAGCTGATGCTGAGCCTCCCAGGAAACTGAATCTTCATCTCTGGAATAGCCCCTTTGTATCTACGGGTCTGGATTTATTTCCTTGAAATGGCCTCTCAGATGTTCCTTGATGGGTCGAATATGGTGATACATAACTTTCCCACACTCACTATTTACTTTTTCTCCTCAGCAGAGCAGTTCTCAGGCGTATTTAAGTGCCCAGGATCACCTGTACCTTGTGAAGAGGCGTGGCCCTGCCCATTGGGGAGATGCTGCCTTTCACACTAGCTCCCTGGCGGGCCCTTGCTGCAGGCCCATGGAGGGTGTCTGAGTACCAGCTTATTCCTGAGGGACCATGAAGAGCTTGTCTGGCAGCAATCTGTCTCTGACCTGTGCCTACTGTGTTACTCTCAGTACCCACCAGATGGCGATGCCCACCTAGGAAGCAGAGAAAGCCTTCCACCCTCAAAACTATTGGCAGAAAAACCCTCAATGACATTTAAGCTAAAGGCATCTTCAAAGGTGAAACACCACTAACAAAGCAACTAGAAGAAAAGATAAACATATGGAACTACATGAAAGAAAAAGGATTCTGCAATCCAAAGAAACAGTGACCAAGATACAAAGACAGTGCACAGAATGGGAAAGAATATTCACCCAATACCCAGCTGATAAGGGATTAATATCCAGGATGTATCAGGCATGGTAGAAATGTACAAGAAAGAAACAGCCAACCCCATCAAAAATGGGGGAGAAGAAATGAACAGCAACTTCAACAAGGAAGAAATACGAATGGCCAAAAGACATATGAAAAAAATGCTCATCATCATTCATCATCCGAGAGATGCAAATCAAAACTACAATGAGATATCATCTTACACCACAGAGATTGGCACATATCCCAAAGAGCAAGAACCACAAGTGCTGGCGTGGATGCGGGGAAAAGGGGACTCTCATCCATTGTTGGTGTGAATGTCGACTGGTACATTCTTCCTAGAAAACAATGTGGACATTCCTCCAAAAAACTAGAAATTGAGCTCCCATTTGGCCCGTCATACCATTCCTGGGGGTTCACCCTCGGAAGTTTAAAACACAGAGCGGAAACACCATCTGCCGCTTCATTTTCACAACAGCACTATTCACAATAGCCAGAATCTGGAAACAACCAGAGTGCCCGAGAACTGATGACTGGATAAAGACACTTTGGTGGCCAGAGTTTCTTTTGTGTCCGGATGTCCAGTGCATAGGGCATTTGTCTTGCATACGGCCGACCTAGTTTTGATCCCCGGCATCCCATTTGGTCCCCTGAGCACTGCCAGGAGTAATTCCTGTGTGCAGATCCAGGAATAAATCCTGAGCATCGCTGGGTGTGCCCTAAAAAGAAATAAAAAAAAGAAAAAATGAAAAGAGAAGAAAAAGAAACTTTGTCACATCAATAGCAAGGAATCCTCTGCAGCTGATAGGAAAACTGAAGTTATGAAATTTGCCTTTGAATGGATGGACATGTACAGAATCATGTTGAGTGAAATTAGCTGGAAGGAAAAAATACAGATATAGAGTGACTACATTTATTTGCATGGCATATCATTATGATACCAATATTCAATGATCCAATGTCAGGTGAAACATGGATCAGGAGTTTTTATCAAATGTGGAAACTGTCACAAAATTTTGGAGACAGAGTCTAGGTGAGACAGGGAATGTAACATTGTACTAATAATTGTTGACAGCGCAAATACCAACCTAAAACTGAGCATTAAATACAGGCAACATTATACATATGACAACCTCTGAATGTATGTATTGTAATCCATGATGTGGAAGGGAAGGAAGAGAGAAAGAGAGAAAGACAAATAGATAAAGACCCTGCCATAGAGGCAGGCTTGGGGCGGAGGGAGGGAATCGGGGACATTGGTGGTGGGAATTGGGTGGAAGATGGGGGATGGATCTCTGTATGACTGAAACCCAAATCAGAACCTCTTGTGAACATCATTGTAATTGGTTATCTCACAATGAAATATTAAATATTAAAAATGCTATATTAACATGAAAGAAAAACATTAAAGATCAGATTGCAAGAGACAGTGAGAAAGGGCCAGACCTGAATATCAGTTTTCAATTTAATGGGTGTGGGTTTCGGGTGGGAAGTTTCTATGCAGGAGCAATCTTTTGAAAAATAATTTATTAACAATGTCTGCTTCCACAATTCATGAAAAAAAGGTAAATACAAGATAACATACATGTGTTAGCATATCTCTATTTTGGGTGACAAATTATGGCCACACAAATGTGATCTGTTGTCTTTTATGTAAATAGAGTTTTGTAATCCGTTGCTTACAAAAAAAATCTATTGGCAGAAAATTCCTGCAAATGCTAGGTCCACATTCAGATCTGAAGGTACCTCGCGCCATCTGAGCTAGTGTACTTGGTGGGAGACAGAGTGAGGCCAGTGAGGGAAGGCTTTGGCTTTCAATGCCACAGCCAGGTCTCATATCTTATTCCTAGACAGGAGAATCTACATGGATTAGGATGATGATGATGATGATGATGATGATGATGATGATGATGATGAAGATGATGATGATGATGATGATGCTGTTGTGGATGATGATGCTGTTGATGATGTTGATGATGATGATGGTGATAATGATGATGATGATGACCACCTCACTACTAATGGTGTTGCTAAACTGTGACCTTGGCCATCAATGTCACTGCTTTTGCTTATTGAAATAGTGGCCCTCTACTCATATATTTTTTTCTTTTTGTGTCACACTTGGCAGTGCTTAAGGGTTATTCCTGATTAAGTACTCAGGAATTGCTCCTGGCAGTGCTCAGGGGAACATATGGGATGTTGGGGAAAGAACCTGGGTCTGGCCGATTGCAAGGCAAGCGCCCCACCCACTGGACTATCCATCCAGGCCCACGCTTCTCAATTGATTTAACAAAGTTGTTCCAATTACTGTGTTACACTAAGTAGTCAACCCCAATCCCACCACCATTACGCTGCCCACACTGTTGCAAATGTCCACACAACAACTCTCTACATCGCTACAACAGTCCAACTCTACTGTAAGTCTTCTAACAGTGCAACTGCCACCCCCGTTTCAAAGGCCCACCACCACAAGAGCACAGCACCATTACAATAGCCCACCAGCATTATAGGCAATTTTTCCAACCAGCACTTCAGCCTGCCCCTAGAGCAGACCCTCAATAATCTATTTTATATTGCTTGCTCTAGTTTGCTAACATGAATTAGCAACGTTTTCTTAGAAAATAGTGAAGACTGTCCAGTCTCACAGTGAGCCATTGAGCCCTCGTACACAAAGTGACTGATACCGTTGTTACAGGATCAGTGTTGTGTGTACATATTTTGTTATTTCTTAGCTTCTACTTTACATGTATTGATTTTGTTGTGCTACTTGGCATGGCAGTACAGTAGTTTTTTGAGGAATTGCAAAATTTTGAACTGGGTGATAAAGTTTGACTTCAACTTTTAAGGAGGGGATATTGGTGGATGGATCGTGACCTATCAGGCCTAACCAAAGAACAGGGAGATGTGGGGAGGCAGCTCTTTGGTCATGGCATTCGGAGGCCCCATTGGGTGAGGTCCAGTCCAAAAGGACCCATGGTGGTTCTGGGGTCGTGGAGGTCCCTCAGGCCCACGAGGACTTGTGACTCAAGTGAGAAGCTGAGAGGTATTCACTGTTGACGTCACTCTGTGGGAGTTCTGGATTTCTCAACGGCCAATGGGGTTGCATACCCGAGACCACGCCCACTACCTCGCCTATAAGGCGTGGGGCCCTCCCTTTCTGGCGCCATCTCTCAGTGAACCAGTTTATGTGGTGAAGTCCTCTTACTCTGAATCGTGAGATGTGGCTCCAACCCCGGGCTCTGTGTTCCCCTCCTCCACTGTGTGTCTCCTTCCCCCGCCCCTTGTGGCGTCCATCCTCCAACCCTGTGCCAACCCAGACTGGATTACAGAGGCCTCAGCTGGCCAAAGAATGGAAGATGGTGAGAAAAAGCACTGAAATTGGGATGTGTGGCCGAGTCTAAGGTCTTGTAATGGCACCCCCACGGTGGCCAGTGTGTGGTCCAGATGAACCCTTGTCCCTCTTGCAGTCCTGGCCCAAGTCGACTGTCAGTCTGGTCTTCAGCAGAGTCTGCCGGCAGTCAGGACTCCCCGGTACTCTGGGCTAGTGACCTCCAGGGACCCCTCATCCAGGAACTTCCCGGTCCCTCTGTCCCCGTAACTGGCCTTCCTGGGCTCCAGGTGTCCTAAGACTTTGGTGACACCTTGTTCCCTTCCCTCCGCATGGGGCAGCCACTGTGGCCTGGAACAGGGCCATCAGGGCTGTGTACCCAGCTGCCTGTCTTTCCTTACTGGGACTGAGGCTTAGAACCAAGGTCCCAAGCCCCAAGTTCCTAGAGTTTCACCCCCACTGGGGTTATTATTGTTGGTCTCCGTGTGAGGTTTGGAGGTGTCTGCGAGCATGGGCCCCCCTCAGTTGGTCTCTGGCCTACCCTGGTACTTGATCGTTACCAAAGCATGGACCACATTTGGAAGCCACCGTTTGGGTTTTGGACCATGTCCACACTCAGTGTCACGCCGCAGGTGGAAGTGCGGAACCAAAGGACCTGGTCCTCAGGGCAGCAGGATGAGTATCTGACCCAGCTCCAGCAGTTCCTGCTCACAGTGCAACAGCATCTGGACAGCTACCAGCAGCTGGTCTCTGAGAAGGAGGAGCTGCATCAGCAGCTGCTGCAGCAGAGGCAGCTCCTGGACCAGCTGCAGTTGGAGCGACCCAGAGGGCAGGCGGTGTTGGAGGAGGCCCTGAAGGAGCTGAGGGAGACCCAGGTGAGAGTCGAGGCAGGCCCTCAGGGCAGGAGGGCGGCAGCCAGCTCCTTCCTTGCTCCTCACAGACCGCCTTCTTCTTTAGGAGCTCCCCAGACAGTCAGAGGAGGAGAACCAGCAGCTCCGGGCCCTGCTGAAGTCACAAGCGTGCCGTGAGAAGGGTGAGTGGCAGGGCAAAGGGTTCCCTGGAGGGAGAAGCCCCCTTTGCCAGTCAGTTGGTGGGGCTATGGGATGGTGGACCAAGATGGCCCCCGCCAGACCATCCTCCTTTCTAGGCTCACTGAGACCCTGGTGCCGCCCCACAGCCAGTCCAGTGTCAAAGGACACAGAGGTGAAGGAGAAAGAGGTGCTGGAACCCAAGAAGGTCATGCAGGTGAAGGCGATTTTAAGCGCAGAGGTGGACGAGACCTTGAAGACCAGTGAAGTGGAGGTGATGATGGAGAAGGAGGCGTCCAAGAACATGAAGACTGTGATGCCAGAGGCGATGGGCTGGTCTCCAATTTCCCTCTTATTCCCATTCTTTTAACACAATAATGGATGCGACCCTCTCCAAATCAACCAAATCTAGCCCTAACTCTGTCCTTCCCTGCTCTTCATTCCTGTTATCCTCTCACCCTTCTCCTCCTACCACATTCCTGCTCCCACGCACTTGCTCATTTAGGATCTAATAAAATATGCAACATTTGAATCTGGGCGTCATGCATGTCTCCAAACTCTAGCTACCAGGGATTCAGGAGAGGCAGAAATGTCGCAATACTAGTCACTAGGGTTCCAGGACCCGGAAATGTCCTCCACCACTAACCACCACAGTGTGGGGGGGCAGAAACGTCCATGAAATAGTCACCAGGGATTCTTTTTTTTCCTTTTTTTAAAATTTTTATTTTTTACAATTACAAAGATATACAATGAAAAAGTTCATATTTGGGTTTTGGTCATAGAGTGTTCCAGCACCCATCCCGCCACCGGTGCCCATTCCCACCACCAACGTCCCCGGTTCCCTCCCCCTCCCCCAGCCCTGCTCCATGGCAGGTTCTTTATTTCTTTCCATTTCTCTCTCTTTCTCTTTTCCTTCCCTCCAGACTATGGATTACAGAACATACATTAAATGGTTGTCATGTGTATCTTTTGCCTCTATTTAATGCTCAGTTCTAGGTTGGCATTAGTACCCTCGACAATTGCTAGCACACTGTTCCATTTTCTGTCTTACCTAACCTCTGACTCCCACACGTTTGTGATAATTTCCACCTTTGACAAGACCTCCTGATATATGTTTCACTTGAACTTGGATATTGGTATCTTAATATGTACATATATATTTATGTTATGCAGATAAATGTAGTCATTCTGTGTCTGTCTCTCTCCTTCTGGCTAATTTCACTCAACATAATCTTCTCCATGTCCATCCATTTATAGGCAAATTTTATAACTTCATTTTTCCTAATAGCTGCATAGTATTCCATTGTGTAGATGTACCAAATCTTCTTTATCGAGTCATCGATTTTCGGGCACTCTGGTTGCTTCCAGATTCTGGCTATTGTGAATAACGCTGTTATGAACATAAAAGTAGGGATGGTGTTTCTGCTGCGAATTTTTGGTTTCCCAGAGTAGATTCCCAAGAGTGGTATGGCTGGGTCAAATGAGAGTTCAATTTCTAGTCTTTGGAGGAATGTGCATATTGTTTTCCAGAAAGGCTGTACCAGCCGGCATTCCCACCAACCATGGATGAGTGTCCCCTTTTCCCCACATCCACGCCAACACTTGTTGTTCTTGCTCTTTTGAATATGTGCCAGTCTCTGTTCACCAGGGATTCTTCGTAGTAGAAATGCTCGCAACATTAGCTAGCAGGAGCTTATCTCCTAGCACCAGACACATATTAAGGTGACAGATTTGTTCCCCCACCACTAAATACTTGTTTTTCAGATCAGGAATTTCGCTACCCCTGGGTATAGGTGAGTCCAGAACAGACAGGCCCTCCGACTGCTCAGCCAGAAGAGTCGGGACAGGCAGCTGCCACCCCCTTCCTAAAACTAGGTCTCAGAGGACAGAAATTGCCTCCCACACTCCCATTTATTCAGAAATGTTAGGATTATGGGAAAAGCCAAGGTGATGGGCTCTCTGGCAGTAACTCAGGGCATTTTCCCATTCAGTGTTGACTTGGGTTGTGTGCAGAGGGTCCACAGAGCCGTTTAGGTGCCATAGGGCAGGCTCTGCATGCAGGGCCTCAAGTCCATTCCCTGGCATCACATGGCATCCTGAGCACAAAGGCAGAAGTACCCTGAGAAATCCCTAAAACAAATCCATCTCTGATAGATCCACACCATAACCTCGATAAAGCTGTTGCTTTGTGTTTGTGTGGAGGGGTTCATTGTGTTTGAGGAAACGCTGGACTGTGGGGGCAAACAAACCCCTTTTCTGATCCACGTTAAAACTGGGCCACTCAAACCTTAGCCTTTGACTGAAAGGATAGCACAGTGGTGCGCACTTTTGCCTTGCTTGCGGCCAATCTGTCTTCAATTTGCAGCAACCCATTTGGTCCCCTGAGCACAGCCAGTAGTAATTCCCGAATGCAGAGCCAGGAGTAATGCTGAGCATCACTGGGTGTGACCCCCAAATATCACTGCTTGCTCTCGGGACTCGCTCCTGGCCTGAGTTCACCCAGCATATGAGAGCATAACTCAGCCATTCTGAGGGAGCTTGGGGGACACCCAGTGTCAGGGCAGACACTTATTTGTGCTTCTCGATCTTTCAGGAGGAGGAACACTGGAAGCGAGGCTAAGGTCAGAAACATGGACATTCTGGTTTTACCTGTGGGGCCCCAACTCTGCCCAGACCCTGGGTTCTCTGGGCCCAGCAAAAGCAAGAAGAAATAGTGAGCCCCCCTACTCCTACCCAAACACACCCCTGATTCCAGATGCTGGCAAGGCCCAGGGCATTCTTCCAGCTAATTAGACTGCAGGAGTCTTGACATGAGCGGGTGAATGAAGCTGGGGAGTTCCGGCCCCAGAGCCCAGCAGACCTGACAGGGTCAGCTTTGAGCGACCCCTCAGGGATGTGTCCCCATATCCCCAGCTCCTCTGACTCCCTGCACATGACTGGGCTAACAGCTGCATCTGACAGAAAGCCCAAGGCTGAGGCTTGGAACCCCATTTCAGAACGAATTAAAAATAGCACCATCATGACCTGAGCTTCATCCCCAAATAAAAAGCTCCAGCAAATTGTTGTGAGGCCCTGTCTGCCATTCAAACCCCAAGACCCAACCCTGCACACACTCATTCCTTCTTGGCCTTCTTTTGGGGAGATGCCACGTGCCTCTGAACCTGACTTTCCTGTCTATGTAATGGGCAGGTGAGATGTGTCGAAGATCCCCTGTAGGGCTGAGAGCCTCACTTGGATGTTGGGGAAGGGGAGGAGGGCGCTCAATCAGAGACTGGGGTGGCACTGGCACACTCATGCGCCCCAGTGCAAAGAGCATGTCCAGGAAGCACTGGGACAGCTGTGGGAGGCAGGGGCAGAGACGGAGAGATGTAGCACCTGCTCCAGGTGGGAGGAGGACCTGTCTAGGAGGGAGAATGCTGCTGGGGCCAGAATCATCATTCCTCCAAGGAGTAAGGCCACTTCTTTGCCCTGTTTGGCACCACAGCCAGTCACCAAATAGGTACATGGATTCTTTAGGGCATGGAGGGTGCTGGGTGCATGTTTTAGAATATGATGTTGGGTTTTCTTTTTCTTGGAGAGCAGGGGGTTGGATCACACATCCAGCAGTGCTCAGGAGCGATTTCTGACCATGCTCAGAGCTCTGGGTCCAGGGCCAGTGAGAGAACAAAGTTAAGTTCCTGCCCAGCAGGGAGCCGAGATGCCAGGGCCTTAGTGACACAGAGGGTTCAGAGGTCATGTGCGAGGCTTGAGGTTAACAGTGAGGGGCAGGCTCAGGGACTGAGCCCTGGGCTGGGATAGGAGCTTCTCCACTCACTGTACACCCTGGACACTGAGCCTCAGGGGCCTAGGATTGAGTGGTAGAAGGTACGGGGTTAAATAGGGGAGGGCCCATCCCTTAGATCCTACAAGTGAGATATCCTGAACAGGTGACAGGTTGCCTCAGGTGCCGCCTGCTTGGGTCTGGGCTTCAGTGCTGGAGCCCGTCATTTCCTGCCCTCTTTGGCTTCTGTGGCTTTTCCTATAGCAGATGCAGTGGCACACTGCTGGTAGCCCCAGTGGAACTAGGACTGTGACTCCCTACAACAGCATGTGGCCCCTTCCAGAAACAGCTCCAAGATAACATTCAAGATCTAATCCAGAAAGTCCTAGAGAACAGGCCTGGGGAGACAGTCCAGCAGGGGAGAGAGCGGTCGGAGCTCCTGGTCAGGATGGCATGCAGCTGGCTCCTGCCTACCTCCTACCTCCTTTCCTCAAGTTTAGAAACTCCTGAGAAACATCAGGAGTATAACTAGGAGCTCCAGGCCCAGCCGAGGCAAGACTGCTGCCTGTGATGGTTGAGTGGCAGGTCCCCAGGGGTGAACTCACCCATGGAGGTTAGAAAGCAGGACGCCCTGGGGACACAGAGCTCAGTGGCCCTAGCCCAGACGTTGTCACCTACCCCTGCCCCGATGATCTGAGACCCTGGGAATGCCACTATAAAAACAAAGTGGCCAAGGGAGCAGAAGAGGAGGCCGTAATATACATACGGTGGCGAGAGCTCCGGGGAGGGTGAATCTGCCAGGCAGCCTGAACAGAGAAGAGAGCGTGGTGAGCCTGACACGTGCTCTGGGGTCCCGGGACACCCCCTGCCTCACTTTGATTCTGTCTCTGCAATTTGCTCACCTCACTGTTCCCTTGAAGCCTGTGAGCCGGCCTCCAGGCAATCCCCCTATAAACCTATGTACCCAGTTAGGGGAATGAAAGAAGCTTCTGTCGGACGCCCCCACAGGCTTGCCACAGTCAACCTCTTAGTCGCCGCTGGAATCAGCACCTCAGCCCTAGCGAAGGCACAAAGAGCAGGCTGAGAAGCTGCAGAAGAGAAAGCAAAGAACCAGTGTCTGGTACTGACAGAGACAGACTGAGCTCTGACTGGAGTAAGGGGCTACAACTTCTGGGCTGAGTTGACAGATATACCCCAGGGAGTTACCTGGAGTGAAACATCATCCGGGTATGGGTTCCGTGCTGTGTTCAACTTCATGCCTCCTATGAGGGGTCAGATGGAGAGGAGCACCTGAAAGGCACCATGGTCCTCCCTCAGGCCCGCCTCTCGCTTCTCCAGCTGAGGAGTGATGGTCAGCACGTCTGTGGGTAACAAACAGACAAAGGAGCAAGTCATTCACCTCACAGCTTTCTACCTGTGCTACATCACAGCAAACATCTTAGGCCAAAGGACAATACTGGATGCGCAAAGCCCTGCACTATCCCCTCTTGGAGAAATATTCGGCCACGCTCTGCAGGGTGTCACCAAGCAAAGCCTCTCTTCCATGTTTTCCACAGGTGTGGGAAGAAATTAACAACACCAAAAGAGTTTAAATGAGGGGGGAAAATGTAAAGAAAACAGGAGGGTGTTGACCCCTGAGAGTGACCAGCCAGGCCAAGGCTCCTGCCACATTTGCCTTCCGCATACATGCTGTCACCAGGCAGTGAAAATAAGCCTCCAATGAGCGTGAACCTTGACAGCAGTCCGGCAGCCTTGGCATCTCCCCATCCTGGGGAGGCAGCAGGTTACTGCTCATCTACTGGACTGGGCGGAAACCCAGCCTGTGAGTCTCCTCCACGTTGGCTAAGCTCACTCTGCTTGAGCAAGGGTTGCCACACGAATGCCCCCCGTCCATGTGCCCACCCCAATGGCTTCAACACATGCTGGAGCACTGGGCAGAGTGTTGGGGGAAGCAGACTGGCCACTGTGCAGGGCTCTTGGGGTCTAGAGTTGGGGGTAGGATGTACTGGGAACTTATGGTTCGCTTTTATCCATTATAGGCAGTTACAGGCAGTTAGAAGGTCCAGTTTGTGGCTTTTGTTTTCAAGCCCCTGTTGTCTTCTGTGCTTTGTGAGTTTTGTTTGCTTTTGTTTTGTTTTCTGGCCATGATTAGCAATGCTCAGAGGTTTCTTCTGGCGCTGTACTCAGGAATCACTCTTGGGGAATCACTTTTGAGATGCCAAGAACCAAACCTAAGCCAACTGCATGCAGGAAATGCCCTACTTGCTGCACTATCATTCTGGCCCTTTGTGCTCTCTCCTTTGCTGTTTGTTTGCTTTTATTGTGTATTTGGTTGTTTTTTTCATTTTGTGTCACAACTGGCATTGCTCAGGCTTACTCCTGTCTCTATGCTCAGGAATTTTTCCTTCTCGTTCTCAGGGGAGTTTAAGGGATGCCAGGGATCTAACCCATTTCAGTCATGTGCAAGGCAAATGCTCTACCCACTGTGCTGTCATATGCCCTGGCCCCCCCCCACCATTCATTCACATGACACACATTTCTATTTGATTTTTTTCCATTCTGGGGAAACCCAGGTTCTTTACTAAGTATATGTCCTCTTTTACTCTCCCTTCTTAGCTTTCTACGTAAATATCTTTTCATAAAAATGATCTTAAGAGAAGAGGAGAGAAGGAAAGAAGGGAGGAAGGAAGGAAGGTAGATAGGAAGGAATGAAGGAAGGAAGGATGGAAGTTAAGAAGGAAGGAAGGAAGTTAGATAGGAAGGATTGATGGAAGAAAGGAAGTAAGGAAGGAAGGATAGAAGGAAGGAAGGAAAGTAGCAAGGAAGGAAGGTAGGAAGCAAGGAATTAAATAGGGGCACACTGGAAAGAATCTTTAAAATAACCACAATTGAGTGGGAAACATAGCTCAATAAGTGGTGTCTTTCCGAGGTTCACTCCCCAGCCTTACTTATGCGCCCCTGAGCTCCACCAGGAGTGGTCCCTGAACAGAGTCAGGTGCGGCCTACAAAGCATAACGAAATCCAAAGGAAACAAAGCCTGAGAGAAGGCTCAAAGAACTGAGCACTTCTTCACCCACGGGAGGCTAAGGTTCAGTCCTTAGCCCCCCATGGTTCCCCCGCTCCTCCGGTATGAGCCCCAGCACTGAGTTTCACGTCACCACCGAGCATTGCTTGGTGTGGCCCCAAAGTTACAACAGAGGTACAAGGTCTACAAAAGCTGCAAAGTCAAAAATAGGTTTTAATTTTGATTATTTTGAGTCATATCATTGACGTTCAGGGATTCCTCCTGGACCATCACTCAGGAATTACTCCTGGATGTGCTCAGGAGTACGTCGATAGACTATCATAGATATGTTGCCAAAGATCAACACGTGACTTCACAGGAGCCACTGTCTACTGGTCTAGTGTCTTTCCCATCAGAGGAACAGTTCAGAACACAGCAGGATTTCTATTTGCTTCCCAGTTATTACCAAGCAGTATGAACTAGGGCAAAACAAAGCTGGACATTCTGGGGTTCCTGAATATATAATGAAAGAATTTTAATAGGCTCTTACGTATGTGGGCCAAACTCTCTATAGTGTTATGAGTTATTAGTGGGATGGTCCAGCCAGAAGCTGTAGATCACTCATAACTTGAGCTTGATTGCAAAACGGCATTAAATCCTGAGCAGTATGCTCAGCAGAGGACATGCTTTGCAGAAGACGCTTATAAGATGTCTAGGGATAACCCAAGTCAGGGTGAAACTAGGGACAAACCCTTAGATATGGTAGCTGGCATTGGAACTGCTGGTTACATTTTAACGCGACTTGCTAACATGTTGCTTATAAAATACCTTGCCACCAAGCTCAACGTATAGTAAAAAGACCTTCCAAAATGTGGACCTTTAAATTGTAACCGTCGAGCCTTGGAACCGTCCTTGATGACACATTCTAATCAGCTTTGACAGAAGGATGTCACTCATTTCTTACCTGTTCACTCCTTGGTCCTTTTTACATGTTACCACTGACATCTTCTCTAGTTTTGTTTGGGTAACCCCGGATGAAGGGGAAAATACTTTACATCCTTGTGTTCATGGTCTTGTTTTGATGGATTGCCCAATGAAATTTAAACAGTTAATGGCCCAGCTTATAGTAGCTGCACCTTTCCTTTAAAGTTGTTCGCCTGCTGTGGCTAATTCAGCAGACCCCTGCCATGGCATTTCTGGTAATCCCCAGGACCAAGCAATTGTTGAAATAGTCCACAGTACATAAAAAAATCTTCTTTCTTTTCAATTAAAAACAAAAAAAATGATGATTTCTACCCCCTCTAATAGAGAACAACAAACGTTTTTAACATTGTTTTGCTTTACATTTTAAAAATCTACCTCAAAAATACAATTTTTGGAACGTTGTCTTTCTAGAGCAGAAAACCATTTTTCAGGGGCTCGAGCAATAGCATAGTGGGTGGGTATTTGCCTCGCATGTGGATGACCCTTGTTCGGTTCCCTGGTATACCACATGGTCCCCCAAGTACTGCCAGGATTAGTTCCTGAGTGCAACCAGGAGTAAAACCCCTGAGCATTTCTTGGTGTGAATCAAAAAGGTAACAGCGAGCGAGCTGATCAGTTATGTGGTCGCGTCTCGGAAAGCGATAGCGCCTGCAGCATGGCTGACCAACTGACTGAAGAGCAGATTGCAGAATTCAAAGAAGCCTTTTCATATTTGAAAAGGATGGTGATGGAACTAAAACAACAAAGGAATTAGGAACAGTAATGAGGTCTCTTGGGCAGAATCCCACAGAAGCAGCGTTAAAGGACATGATTAATGACGTAGATGCTGATGGTAATGGCACAATTGACTTCCTGGAACTTCTGACAATGATGGCAAGAAAAATGAAAGATGCAGACAGTGAAGAAGAAATTAGAGAAGCATTCCGTGTGTTTGATAAGGATGGCAATGGCTATATCAGTGCAGCTGAGCTTCGCCATGTGATAACAAACCTTGGAGAGAAGTTAACAGATGAAGAGGTTGATGAAATGATCAGGGAAGAAGATATTGATGGTGATGGTCAAGTAAACTATGAAGAGTTTGTACAAATGATGACAGCAAAGTGAAGACATTGTACAGAATGTGTTAAATTTCTTGTACAAAATTGTTTATTTGCCTTTTCTTTGTTTGTAACTTATCTGTAAAAGGTTTCCCCTACTGTCAAAAAGAAATATGCATGTATAGTAATGCATGTATAGTAAGGACTTCATTCCTCCATGTTTTCTTCCCTTATCTTACTGTCATTGTCCTGAAACCTTATTTTAGAAAATTGATCAAGTAACATGTTGCATGTGGCTTTCTCTGGATATATCTAAGCCCTTCTGCACATCTAAACTTAGATGGAGTTGGTCAACCGAGGGAACATCTGGGTTATGCCCTTTTTAAAAGTACTTTTCTTTAGGAACTGTCAGCATGTTGTTGTTGAAGTGTGGAGTTGTAACTCTGCGTATACTATGGACAGTCAACGATATGTTCTTAAAAGTTGCACTATTGCAAAACGGGTGTATTATCCAGGTACTCTTACACTATTTTTTTTGTACTGCTGGTCCAGTACCAGAAACATTTTCTTTTATTGTTACTTGCTTTTTAAACTTCATTTTAGCCACTTAAAATCTGCTTATGGCACAATTTGCCTCAAATCCATTCCAAGTTGTATATTTGTTTTCCAATAAAAAATATTACAATTTACCTAACAAAAAAAAGGTAACAATCCCTTCAAAACCTGCTGAACATAAACAAAAGGTACTGGCTTGAGCAAATACTTACTTTCAAGACCAATGGTTTATTTGGAACTGGATTGAGAGGTGCCCCACTCTGGCAGATGCCAGCTGGCATGAGGAATGATCCCTTCCGAAATCTGTAACAATTGTCAAGAGCATTTTTGGGCCCGAAGGTAGGGAGCCATTCCTGGCAGTGATTAGAGTTTACTCCAACTCTGTGCTCAGGGGTTTCTCTCAAGGGTGTTGGGGTCAAACCGACACAGATGGGACAAATCTGGAGGTGAGGGCCCCTGCCCCTGCCCTCCCTCTGTGTTTTCCTTTGAGAGTTATCTGCTATGCGGGGTTTGTGAACTAGCTGCTGCTGGAGGAAGAAGGAAAGAGTAACTGTCTCTGGCCATAGACAAAGGGAGTGCAGAGACATAGGCCGGACATTGACAATTCCAGGGAGAGAGTCCTGCCCTGGGCAGCTTCCCAGAGTGGGGGTGTGAGGGTCAGAGGAGTGTTTGGGGCTTGGCCATGGGGGGGCCATCAAGGACACTGTGCCTGGTTGTTAGCGTGCAAGCCCACTCCCCAGTTGGCTTGGGTTGCTCAATCAACAATTGGTAAAGAGGATTTAATGTCTTGCAAGTTCTGCCATTGAGACAAGGTTAGGATTTGATGGAGTTTGCCTTGTAAGCTGCATGGTGGGGACCTCAGAAAACAGGTGCCGGTGTCTCTTCTCCTCTGTCAGAAGCCATGCACAGATCAAATGGGACATTTCTGACTGAGAATTCATCTGTGGTACCTCTGCTCAAGCAAATCTCCTAATCAGGAGTTTGGTTCTTCAGGAAGTTCATTACAGGGGATGGATCCCTGCTTCGTCCTCCCTGTCCTCTGGGGCCTCCTCCTGTTAAGTTCTGGACAACATAGGAGGCTATGGAGAAGGCAACTGTATATACACATCCTCTGAGTTTCCATTCTGGCTTGCTTTTTTTTCTGGGGGCAGGAGTCAAACACAGGCCATGAAGAAGGAGGCTGGGGCCTTGGGAGGCAGCAGGAATTCTCACATTGGTACAGAGCAGACGGCCAGTCTGCCCCACCTGCACTGTTCCCATGGCCCTGCAGCTGTCCCACAGCGATGAGTGAAGGAGAGGAGGCGGTGGAGCCCACAGTTGAGGTGATGACCTAGGAGCAAGACCAAAAGGGCTGGTGCGGGGACAAACTGTCCATCTGCGGCCTGCATTGGGGTCTGTGTCTGAGCACGTGTCTCCTGTCTGGGGTCTATATGATGCTGATGCCTGTCCTCACTCCTGTCCACAGATGCCGGAGCAAGACACAGCAGGGCCCTGCCTGTGGCCACAGAGGGTCAGTTATTGCTGCTCCCTCCAGCAACACTGAGCTGCATTTAACAGCACCTGCCACCACTGTCACCGGGGCTCTGAGGAGCAGCAGCAGCACTCCCAGGGGTTGAGCAAAAGCAGGTCCTGCATGAGCTGCAATATGAGAGGGGCATTGGGAGGGAAGAAAAGGAAGTTTTAGTGAGGGCTATGCACCATCTGAAGGAAACAAAGGTGAGTCGGACAGGCGCTCAGGGCAGGAAGGCAGCAGCCATCGCTTTCCCTGCATCTCAACGAAGCCCCCTTCCTGCATGGCTCCTCAGTCAGACACAGGAGGAGGACCAGCATGTGCAGGCCTGCTGAAGTCACGACGGTGCGCTAAAAAGAGAAAAGGGTTCCTTGGTGGGACAAGCCCCCTTTGAGGGTCAGGGGCAGGGCTACAGGGAAGGTGGACCAGTGCTCAGGGGAGTATATGAGATCCCGGGACCAAACCCATTTTAGTTATGTGCAAGGCAGGTGCTCTACCCACTGTGCTGTTATTCCGACCTGGCCCACTCCAACCATATTGTCACATGTACACCCATTTCTCTGTGCTTTTTTTCATTCTGCAGAAAACCAGGTTCTCTGCTAAATACATATTCCTCTTTACTCTCCCTTCATAACTTTCTGAGTAAATATCTTTTAATAAAATCGATCTTTCATCATCGTCCTTTTATTTGGGGTGGGGTTCACACCCGGCAATGCTCAGGCGTTTCTCCTGGCTCTGCACTCAGGAATTACTCCTGGGGGTGCTGGGGTACTTTTGGGGTGCTGGAATCGAATCTGGGCCTGCACAGGCCGACCGAGGGCAAGGCAAATGCCCTACTTGCTAGACTATCACTCCAGACCCTATATTTCTTAAGAGAGAAAGAAGTGAAAGAAGAAAGGATGGAAGGAAGAAAGAAAAGAAGGAAGGAGGGAAGGAAGGAGGGAAGGAGGGAAGGAAGGAAGGAAAGAAGGAAGGAAGGGAGAAAGAAAGGAAGGATGAAAGGAATGAAGGAAGGAAGGATGGTAGAAAAAAAAGTAAGGAAGGTAGGTAGGTAGGAAAGAAGGAAATAGGAGCCTACTGATGAACATCTTTAAACAAACAAAACAGGGTGGGTAACGTAGCTCCATAAGTGGGGGCTTGACCAGCTTCACTATCCAGCATCACTTATGGTTCCCTGAGCCCCACCAGGGGTGATCCCTGAGCACAGTCAGTGCAGCCTCCAAACCATAACCAAAGCCAAAAGACACAGGACCTGAGAGAAGGCTCAAAGGGCTGAGCATGTCTTCTCCAACAGGAGGTCAAGGTTCAGTCCTCAGATCCCCATGGTTTCCTAGCTCCTGGGGATGACCCTCAGCACTGAGTTTCTGGTCACAACCGAGCAGTGCTTGGTGTAGCCCCAAAACTACAACTGAGGCACCAGGTTTACAAAAGCTGCAAAGTTAAAGACTTTTTAATTTTGATTATCTTGAGGCACATCATTGATGCTCAGGGGTTCCTCCTGGATCTGCACTCAGGAATTATTCCTGGATGTGCTCAGGAGAACATCAATAGACTATCATAGATATGCTGCCAAAAATCAATATGTGACATCACAGTAGCCACCATCTGCTGGTCCTGAGTCTTCCCCATCAGAGGAACAGTTCAGAACGCAGCAGGAATTCTTCGTTTCCGTTGCTGTTATTACTAAGCAGGATGAACTAGGGCAAAACAAAGCTGAACATTCTGGGGTTCCAGAATATATACTGAAATAATTTTAAAAGGCTCTTAATTATATGGGCCAAATTCTTCGTATTGTTTTGAATTATTAGCGGGAAGGTCCAGTCAGAAGCTATAGATCACTCACAATTTGAGTTTGATTGCAAAATGGCATTGACTCCTGAGCAATATGCTCAGTGGAGAACATGGTTTGCAGAAGAGGCTTATTAGATGTCTAGGATAACCCTAGCCAGGGTGAAACTAGGGGAAAAACCTTAGATACCGTAGCTGGCATTGGAGCAGCTGCTTTCATTTTAACGCGACTTACTAACATGTTGCTTATGAAAGACCTTGCGACCAAGCTCATCATACAGTAAAACACCTTCCAATCTGTGCACCTTTAAATTGTAACCTTCGAGCACAAACTTCTAATCTGCTTTGGCAGATGAATGTCACTCATTTCCTACCCGTTCAATCCTTGGTCCTTTTTACATGTTACCACTGACACGTTCTCTAGTTTTGTTTGGGTAACTCCAGCTAAAGGGGAAAGGACTTTACATGCTTGTACTTATTTATTGTCTTGTTTTGATGGATTGCCCAATGAAATTTAAACAGATAATGGCCCCTATAATCGTGGCTGTGCATTTAAAGATGTTTCCCTGGTGTGGCAAATTCAGCAGATCACAGGCATGGCATTCCTTATAATCCCCAGGGCCAAGCAATTGTTGAAAGAGTCCACAGTACATAAAGAAATCTTCTTTAGTCTCAATTAACAACAAAAAAGGAGGAATAGGACCCACTCTAATAGAGTCCATCAAATGTTTTTAACATCTTTTTACTTTACATTTTTAAAATCTACACAAAATACAATTTTGGAATGTCGCCTTTCTAGAGCAGAAAACCATTTTTCAGGGACTGGAGCAATAGCACATTGGGTAGGGTATTTGCCTCGAATGTGGCTGACCCTGGTTCGATTCCCTGGTATCCCCCATGGTCTCCCAAGTTCTGCCAGGATTAATTCTTGAGTCAACCAGGAGTAAAACCACTGAGTATTTCTGGGTGTGAATCAAAAAGGAAAAAACCCTTTGAAAACCAGCTGAACCTAAATGAAAGTTATTGGCTTGAGCAAAGATTTATTTTCAAGAACAGTGCCCACCAGATGGCGATGCCCACCATCAAAACTATTGGCAGAAAGCCCCTCCAGGATATTGATACACAAGGCATCATCAAAGATGAAACACTATTAACAAAGAAACTAAAAGCAAAGATAAACATATCGGACTACATGAAACTAAATAGCTTCTGCACCTCCAAAGAAACAGTGACCCAGATACAAAGACAGTGCACAGAATGGGAAAGAATATTCACCCAATACACATCTGATAAGGGGTTTATGTCCAGGATATATCAGGCACTGGTAGACTGGGGCTGGAGCGATAGCCCAGCGGGTAGGGCGTTTTCCTTGCACGCGGCCGGCCCAAGCCGGTCTGGGTTCGATCCCGGCATCCCATATAGTCCCCCGAGCAACGCCGGGAGTGATTCCTGGGTGCAGAGCAGGAGAAACCCCTGAGCATTGCCGGGTAGACCTTTATAAGAAGAAAATGGCCAACCTCATCAAAAAATGGGGAGAAGAAATGAACAGAAACTTCAACAAAAAAAGAAATTCTTATGGAAAAATGATGCATAAAAATGCAAGTCATCATGATTCATCAGAGAGTTGCAGATCAAAGCAACAATGAGATATCATCTTACTCATGTTACACAAGGAGATTGGCCCTGGGTAAAGAACTTTAAAAAGTCAATGTGGGATGCTCTTCCTCTTTATTTTTCTGCTCATTTCTCTGTTCATTAAGTTGGAGAGCATCTAATGAATCTTTTCATTGCCCTTCTGCCATATCAACCTGCTGCTGACATAAACTTTTTTTTTCGTTTGTCTTAAATTTCAGGTATAGTATGTTTAACTCCAAATATCCCTTGGTTCTTCAAGTGTCTGGTGATATCTGTCCTCCACTGAGATCCCACAGAGATTTACATAATTTTAACACATGTTCCATTTGTCTTTCAATGGGTTTTTTTCATGGGAACATATTAGTAAATAAGGCTTTGAAGATTTTTTGACGTACCAAATGTAAACAACAGTAAAATCCACCTGCCAGTTCTTGACCCTTTCTAAAGCAGGAGTTTGCTTCTGATTCAGCCGGTAGGAGAGAGTCTGTTGCTACATTTTATTCTTTCCTTTGAGGGTTCACTGGAGTAAGTCAGAGCGACCAGTATAATGTCTTTTGTTGAAAAGGGGAGATTCATAAACTAAGCTTCTTTTTATTTATTTTATTTTATTTTATATAGTTAGTATAACACAACTGTAAACATGTTACCTCATAGACAAAAAATAAACAAACTAGAAGAAAAGCAAACGAAGCCCCCAATATGCTAAAGCAAGGAAATAAATACATATATAGAAAAAAACAAGAGAAGCCCAGTGATTTCCAGATAGTTCTCTGAAAGATTGACATAACATACAACACAGAGATATATTTATCAAGATTACTTTTTAAAACTGGGTTGAAATGACTGAGAAAATGCTAATTACAACCAAACAGAATTTAGAAAGATCTTCATGGAACATACTACAAGTGACAACAAATATAGCTGACATGATCAAAATACACTCAAAGAAAAAGAGAAAATTCTACATCTCAGTGCTCAGGAAATCCTCTTTACTGCAGCTAGGGAATGGAACCTGGTGCTTCTACATGCTAAGTTTTAGCTATTGCCCTGCCTTTTAGAGAGCAGAATATTTTTAACTGATAACACTGCTGTTATTAAAACCACATTGTTTCATTATCCTGAAAATCAAAATTTAAACAAAATTTAAGCTAATAGAACACATACTGTAATTTCATGATTCCAGAACTAGAATATTCTTGTGTTAGCTCTGAAATAAACTTGAGTCATATATTCTATGTTGATCTGATTAGGAAAGTTGTAAAAGTCTTCAAGCTAAAAAAATCTGGGCCAGGAGACAGTACAAAACTTAATCCCAAATTTCATCATTGATTATGCACCCTAGAAGAGATCATGTAAAATTCCCCATGGACAAGACTTTTATCCTCAGTAAGTTCTGGAGTCATTCTCACCATCTCAGATTGTTCCATCAAATTGCTGCCAGGATTTTACATTACTGCTCTTCCTAGAATGTATTCTTGATTATTGAGTGTTATTTTACTGCACGCAAATGTTTTTTACAATTGCAATCTATTTCTCTGGTAGATCAAATTTTCTTAAGAAAGAAGAAACTTTCCATTTCACTAATTCAAAAGGCATAGACCAGACAGTTTTATTAGTGAGCTCTATCATGCATGGAAATCCTTAACCAATGCTCTTCAAATTGTTCCAAAACAGAGTGGAAGAAAAATCACTTCAGTTTCTTCTATGTCATAATTACCCTGCTACAAAACCCACAACAGGGGCCGGAGTGATAGTCCATCGGGTAGGGCTTTTGCCTAGCACGTGGCCAGCCTGTGCCGGCCCGGGTTCGATTCCCGGCATCCTATATGGTCCCCAAAGCACCGCCAAGAGGAATTCCTGAGTGCAGAGCCAGGAGTAAGCTCTGAGAGTCGCCGGGTGTGACCCAAAAAGGAATAAAAACAACCCACAACAGGAAATTATAAAAGTACCGATTACTCTTTTAAATACTTAGACACATACAGAAATCCTCAGTAAAATACTAGCAAAACTTAGTAATATAAACCCTCCAAAGATTTATACTTTTGGACCAAGAAGGAAATATACCATCAACAAAAGTATAAATTAAAATATGAAAATAAATTCATTATATATAAAAATGTTACTACATAAAGAAAAATGATCATCTTGATGAATGCAGAAAAATCAGATGACAAACACAAAATAACATGCTTTCTTGACAAAAAGTCTGAAAAAAGGACGAAATGATAAAGATCATTTAAAAAAGGAGAGAATAATATATACAACAATAAGAAATCAGCATATATCATACTGAAAGGACAAAAGATCATGTAATAATAAGAATAAAATTACAAAGAAGTAATACCAGCTTGATTTGCAGATTATATAATTAGGAGAGACACTATGTGTCTCCTGGCCGTGCTCAGGGGACCATATGGGATGCCTGGGATTGAACCCAGGCCAGCATAGGCCGGTCCGTGCAAGGCATATGCCCTACCCGCTGGGCTATCGCCTCCCGGCCCCTATATATTCTCCTTTTATGACCAGTGCTGGACACATATACGTCCCAGGGAAGATGTTTTTATTTATATATTTATTTTTGCATTTTGGGTCACACCCGGCGACGCTCAGGGGTTATTCCTGGCTCTGCATTCAGGAATTACTCCTGGTGGTGCTCGGGGACCATATGGGATGCCGGGGATCAACCCCCCCGTGCAAGGCAAATGCCCTACCGCTGGGCTATCGCTCCGCCCCGGGAAGATGTACTTTAAAGAAAAATATCAAATTGTACTTGTACCATGGATCCAGAGAGCAAATTGTGTTTATGGATCCAGAAGGCAAATTGTAGCTACAGCATAAATTCAGAGAGCAAATTGCACTTATAGCATGAATCCAGAGGTCAAATTATATGTAGAACACAGATCCAGCTTGCAAATCGCACCTCTGGATCCAGAGAGCAAATTACACTTACAGATATCACTAAAGTCCAGAGAGCAAATCCCATTTGTAGATATCACTGACCCAGAGAGCAAATCACAGGTGCAGCATGAGTCCAGTGTGCAGGGCGTTGGGCTCCTAGCATTGGGGGAATCCTTCTATTTTTGCAGGGACACTGCCAGCCTGGCCCTCCAGACCAGGACTTCTGCTGTGCCCCATGCCCACATGTTAGTGACCACCTCTGCTCTTGGCTGAGAACTGTTGCAAAGACATCATGTTTTCATGAACTCTTCTCAGCTTCTGGGCTGTTCTCATAACTGTCTGTGTAGATGGTTATTCTAGTAATCAAATCTCCCTAGCAAATCAATCAGCTTTCTTTTATTGTTTGTTTTTTTCATTTTTGGGTCACACCCAGCGATGCTCAGCGATACTCCTGGCTCTGCACTCAGGAATTACTCCTGGCTGCGCTCAGAGGGCCATATTGGATGCCGGGGATAGAACCGGGTGGGCCATGTGCTAGGCAAATGCGCCCACCACTGTACTATCACTCGAGTGAGCAAATTAACTTAAGCAAAGGTGTGCAGAATCCTGTGTTATTCTGAAGACTTGCTGTTTGGAACCATCCTGTCCATCTGTTAGCCCTATCTAGCCAGCGCCCTCTGCTGGAAGGACAGCGAAACCACCCTGGACCAGCAGCTCGCAGTCTGTGTAGTCATGCGCATTGCACAGCTGAGCCTAGTGTTGACCCAGGGGCGGATTGCTATTCTCTTCTTATTCTAGAGCCTAGGGGTTTCAGTTTTTGTGTTTCTATAGTTGTTTGTTACCAGGGAGTTCCATTTCTGTGGAAGTGATGTGGGGTTTTCAGTCCCAAGCCCTGTGAACACACCAGAGCGTTTTATCAGTGTCTCGCTGTCTCCCGGGATTGCGCTCTTGTGCAGTAGTTCTGACAGACCTCAAGGCCTAGAGTAATTCTAGAGTAATGAATTACTCATTCTAATTATCTCATTCTAATGAGATCTCTAGTATCTCTTTCTCTTTCTATATATATGTATATATACATATATATACATAGGGCTCATCCATTGCCCTCCTCCATAGGATCCCCACACTAGTTCCTTCTAACTGCTCAGCCAGCAGCCCACGAGTAGCTTTCACTTTGGACAAGAAAAAAGGCATTTTTTTTTCAAAATTTTTTATTATATCACCATGAGAACATTACAAAGATGTTCACAATTTGGTTTAAGTCATATATTGTCATATATATATGAGTCATATATATATATTTATATATATATATGTATATATATATATGAGTCTCATGTCTGTGAGACTCAAAGACATGGGGCAGAGCTGCTACTGGTTCTCCCTAAGCCCAGCCACTCACGAGGCCCCCGGAGGGATGGCGGGTTCTAGCCCTGGCCTGCCACCCCAGCAGAGCCTCACAAGAAGCCAGACGACCCCCCCCCCCACACACACACACTCCATGAGGGCCGCCATTTTCACTCCCCTCTCATCAGAACTCCACCCAGCAGCAGCAGAGAAAAAAATAAGAAAATCGGTGCCAGGGCTTTCTGCCTGAACCATGGATCCTCTGCTTTTCCCAAGTGGCTCATCCATTGCCCTCCTCCATAGGATCCCCACACTAGCTCCTTCTAACTGCTCAGCCAGCAGCCCACGAGTAGCTTTCACTTTGGACAAGAAAAAGGCATTTTTTTTTCAAAAATTTTTATTATACCACCATGAGAACATTACAAAGATGTTCATAATTGGGTTTCAGTCATATATTGTTCCAGCACCCATCCCTTCACCAGTGCCCCATTCCCACCACCAATGTCTCCAAAATCCCTCTCTCCCAGCTCTACAGCAGGTATTTTTTTCTTTCCCTCCCTTTCTCTCTCTGTCTCTGTCTATTTCTTTCTCTCTCTGTCTCGTTCATTTTTTTTCTTTTTTTAAAAATTTTTTTATTATATGGAAAGACTCATGTTGAGTGAAATTAGTCAGAAGGAAAGAGAGAGACATACAATGACTGCATTTATTTGCATGACATAAATGTACTAGGTGATCTTACCGAAAGTGGAAATTACCACAAGCGTGTGGGAGTCAGAGGTTAGTTTAGATAGAGAAGGGAACATGTGTGAATAAATGTCTAAAGGTCTGATACTAACATAGAACTGAGCATTAAATACAGACAAAAATGCAAATGATGGCTTCTAAGTGTACGTAGTGCAACCCACAATGTGTGGGAGAAGGAGGAGAGAGAGAGGGAGAGGAGAGGAGATAAAAAACCTACCATTTAGGCAGGATGTGGGTGGGGGAGGGAATTGGGGACATGGGTGGTGGCTGAGGGGCACTGGTAGAGGGTGGGGTGCTGGAACACTGTGTGACCGAAACCCCCCAAACGTGAACAACGTTGTAATTGTATATCTCACAGTGGTATAATAAAATGTTAAAAAAAGTTATTATACCACCATGAGACATACAATTACAAAGGTGTTCACAATTGGTTCTTGGTAATACAGTATTCCAGCACCCATCCCTCCACCAGTGCCCCATTTCCACCACCAATGTACCCCACCCCCTCCCACCCACCCCTAGGCTGCCTCAACAGCAGGTAGCCCTGTTTCCTCTCTTTCTCTCTCTGTCTCTCTCTCTCTCTGTCTCTGCATCTCTCTCCCTCTTGTTTTACACATTCTGGCTAGCCCTGCAGATATTTAGAGTTTAAAACTTAAGTCTCTTTGTGTATGAGACTTAAGTCTCTTTGTGTATGTGAGAGACAGATATGGGGCAGAGCTGCTACTTGCTCTCCCTGTGCACAGCCGCTCACAAGGAGCCCAGGAGAGATGGCGGCTTCTAGCCCAGCAGAGCCTTGCAACAAGCCAGACAACCCCCCACTCCATGAAGGCCTCCATTTTCCACATCCGGACTTCTCTCTCGTCAGAACTCCACCCAGCAGACCAGCCTATCACAGTCCAGCTCATCGAAATCCACCCTGCTGCAGTCTCGATAAAACAGTTGCTTCGTTTTGGGGAGGGGGTTCAGTGCGTTAGAGGAAAGGCTGGACTGTGGGGGGGAAATGAACCCCCTTTCTGATCCACTTTAAAACTGGGCCACTCAAACCTCAGCCTTTGATTGGAAGGATATCACAGTGGGGAGCACATTTGCCTTGCATGCGGCCAATCCATCTTTGATTCGCAGCATCCCATATGGTCCCCTGTGCACAGCCAGGAGTAATTACTGAATACAGAGCCAGGAGTAATCCTGAGCATCAAATGCTGTGACCCAAACAAAAATCAATTGGCTTTTTGGCCCCCAAAGCCAAACAACAGTCTGAGTTGGGAGCAACCCCTCCCAGGAACTTGTCTGTTCTGGGGATGGCACCTGTCGCTAATGGGGACTAAAGCTGTCAGATGACACAGTTCTAGGCACTATTTGGGGCTGAGTTGGTGGCAGGGACGGGAGGATTGAGGAGGGCAGGGCCTGCTCTCTCTGACATTCACTGTTCTATAGCTCAGGATCTATACTAGGCTGTGTGGTTTTGTCACTGATTGGGCGAATCCTGCCAGGAGAAAACGCTTTCTGGATGTTGGGGTTCCTGTCGATGGGATCTCACCATGTCCCAACCTATCATTTGGGCTCCTGGTTCTGGGTCCTTTCTCTCCTGCAGACAAGCATGGAGACTTGCTTGGCCGAGTCACATTCGGCTCAGTTACAGGACAGGAAGTGTTTCCAGGTAGTGGCCAGGGATCTGTAGATCAAAAATTAGGGATCAGGAAGAAGCACCATCTCTTCTTTACTCAAAGCGTCTGGACTGGGGTGAGCCACAGTCTTTCCTTATCCCTACCCATCCCTCCCAGGCTCTGAGACATCGCGGCTATACCACGGGGCTCCTGGCATGAGATCGCACAGCATCACGCTTGATTCAGCGGATCTGAGGAATCAGGGGGTCACACAGTGTCACAGCAGACAATTACGGTGTTTCTTAGCCCAGGAGTTGAGAGGACGTTCGCACAGCTCAAGTGACAGATGGAGACAGACCTGTGCAGAGATAGACGAATGTACTACTTCTGGGAAAAGCAAAGGTCGGCACCAAAGTCCAACAGTCTGTGAAGTACCCTAGCTGTTGTTCTTCCTTGAATTTGTGTATCAAATCTGAATAGAGTCTAGCCGGTGCAAGTGTTCATGGCATCGATTTCACTGAGTTATTTCATTTTTCACTATAACCCACCTGTCTCGACATGGACGGTGTTGCCTGAGAAATCGATTGTAAATTGAAGGGATACACCTTTGTATGTCATTTTCTTCTTTGAGTTCCCCTTTCAGTCCTCTTGGACTTCTACCCCCAGTGACATATCAATCTAGGACTGCAGATACTACATCCGGGGGCTCCACAGGGATTTTCCTGGTCCAGAGCCAGGGCCACCGCCAACACGGTGGTGAGCTCTTGAACCCTCGTGCAACGGATCCCCAGGAACCAAGATTTCCTGCTTGTCCCTGGATCCTTACACTCAGAGGCAAGCAGGGGTCGGACCACTGGCGTGATTTGCAAAGGAGAAACAAGTTTGAGGTCCAGCAGGGAAACCATTGGGCAGCAGAGAGGCAGACCCCAAGAGTGGGAGACCTGGGGACCACAAGGTGACCAGTAAGCACGGCCACCCAGACGGGCCATAGGTCTGCATGCTGGAGTTGGGAATCCACTCCTCATGACTTCTGAACTGGGTGCCGTGGGTATTACAAAGTGCGCTGCATTCCACATGCAATAGTCTTTCCCTAGGACCTCCACAGTCTCTCCTTATCCCTGACCACGCCTCTCTGGCTATGGGACATTGCTGCTGTCTCACAGAGCTCGCTCCTGGCCTGACTTCTCCCAGCATTGGAGCATGCATGATTCAACCGTTCTGAGGAAGCCTTGAAGGGACACACAGTGTCAGGGCAGACACTCGTTTGTACTTCTAGCCCAGTTGATGAGAGGACGTTCTCACAGCTCAAGAGACTGCTGAAGCAGTGACAGATGGGCACAGACTGGTGCAGAGACAGACGAATACACTGGGACTTGGGTGTAGAAGGAGTTCAGGACCAGAGCCAACAGGCCTTACAGCACAGGCATTGTGACCCTGGTCCCCCAACTATGGCTTTTGGTGTTGCCAGACCTGGGGGCGTGTATCAAGTGACAGGGCCCCTGCTCTTCCTTTGCGTGATCCCTTCAGAGTTAACTTCTGTGGGTTTGTGAAGGAGCAGCTGCTGGAGTAAGAAGGAAAGAATAACTGTGTCTGGCTGAATCCTGGCTCTACATTTCAGGAATCTCTTGGGGGACCATGTGGGATGCCGAGGATCAAACCCAGGTTGACCGTACACAAGGTGAATACATACCCGCTGAGTTGTTGCTCCGGCTCCTATATTATATCTGTATCTGCTACAGGCCTGACAATGGAACGGTGCAATTGCTTCAAGTATAGAAGAAAAATAGCTTCAAGTATAAAACAGTATGGACCTACATATATGTATATGTATTTGTTTATATGCACAAACATTCTTTTTCTTGGAAGGCGGGCTTCTAACCTCAGATCGGCATGTCAGGGGGTCGTTCCCAGCTGTAATGGGCCCACTGGCTCTGGCAATATAATCCTCCAGGCCAGTGTTGCTGTGGGCCACCAGAGCCACTCGCTTCAGAGCTTGGTGCTGGGACATCCAAAAGAGTGGATTGAGAGGTGCCCCAATCTGGCTGGTGCTGGCTTGGCAAGAGAAATGATCCCTTCCGAAAACCTATAACGATTTTCAAGAGCATTTTTGAGTCTAAGGTAGGCAGGTTAGCCATTCCTCGCAGTGTTTAGAGTTTACTCCAACTCTGTGATCAGAGGTTTCTCCCAAGAGTGTTGGGATCAAATCTTCATGCAAAGCTAGTGCTGAGCCTCCCAGGAAACTGAATCTTCATCTTTCCACTAGCCACTTTGTATCAACGGTCAGGATATATTTTGTTGAAATGGCCTCTTTTATGTTCCTTGATGGGTCGAATATGGTGATACATAACTTTCCCACACTCACTAGTTTACTTTTTCTCCACAGCAGAGCAGTTCTCAGTTTTATTTGAGTGCCCAGGATCACCTGCACCTTGTGATGAGGCGGAGCCAGGCCCATTGGGGAGTTGCTGCCTTTCTCACTAGCTCCCTGGCGGGCCCTTGCTGCAGGCCCATGGAGGTTGTCTGAGTACCAGCCTATTCCTGAGGGACCATTGAGAGCTTCTCTGGCAGCAATCTGGCTCTGACCCGTGCCTACTGTGTTACTCTCAGTACCCACCAGATGGCGATGCCCACCTAGGAAGCAGAGAAAGCCTTCCACCCTCAAAACTATTGGCAGAAAAACCCTCAATGACATTTACTAAAGGCATCTTCAAAGGTGAAACATCACTAAAAAGGAAACTAGAATAAAAGATAAACATATGGAACTACATGAAAGTAAAAGGCTTCTGCAAACCAAAGAAACAGTGACCAAGATACAAAGACAGTGCACAGAATGGGAAAGAATATTCACCCAATACCCAGCTGATCAGGGATTAATATCCAGGATATATTAGACACTGGTAGAAATGTACAAGAAAGAAGCAGCCAACCCCATCAAAAAATGGGGAGAAGAAATGAACAGCAACTTCAACAAGGAAGAAATACGAATGCCCAAAAGACATATGAAAAACTGCTCATGATCATTCATCATCAGAGAGATGCAAATCAAAACCACAATGAGATATCGTCTACACCACAGAGATTGGCACATATCCCAAAGTGCAAGAACCTCAAGTGCTGGCGTGGATGCGGGGAAATGGGGACTCTCATCCATTTTTGGTGTGAATGTCGACTGGTACATTCTTCCTAGAAAACAATATGGACATTCCTCCAAAAACTAGAAATTGAGCTCCCATTTGGCCCACCATACCATTCCTGGGGGGTTTACCCTCGGAAGCGAAAAACACCAGCGGGAACACCAACTGCCGCTTCATTTTCATAGCAGCACTATTCACAATAGCCAGAATCTGGAAACAACCAGAGTGCCCGAGAACTGATGACTGGATAAGACACTTTGGTGGCCAGAGTTTCTTTAGTGTCCAGATGTCCAGTGGGTAGGGCATTTGTCTTGCATACGGCCGGCCTAGTTTTAATCCCCGGCATCCCATTTGGTCCCCTGAACACTGCCAGGGGTAATTCCCTAGTGCAGAGCCAGGAGTCAATCCTGAGCATCGCTGGCTGTTCCCTAAAGAGAAATAAAAAAGAAAAAATGAAAAGAGAAAAAAAAGAAAGAAACCGTGTCACATCCATAGAAAGGAATCCTCAGCAGCTGATAGGAAAACTGAAGTTATTAAATTTGCCTATGAATGGATGGACATGGAGAGAATCATGTTGATTGAAATTAGCCAGAAGGAAAAATACAGATATAGAGTGACTACATTTATTTGCATGGCATATATATATATCATCAATATGATACCAATATCCAATGTCAGTGGAAACATGGATCATGAGGTTTTATCAAATGTGCAAATTGTCACAAAATGTGGGAGACAGAGGCTAGGTGAGACAGAGAATGGAACATTTTACTAATAATTGTTGACAGCGCTAATACCAACCTAAAACTGAGCATTAAATACTGGCAAAATGATACATTTCACAACCTCTGAATGTATGTATTGTAATCCATGATGTGGAAGGGAAGGAAGAGAGAAAGAGAGAAAGACAAATAGACAAAGATCCTGCCATAGAGCCAGGCTAGGGGCGGAGGGAGGGAATCAGGGACATTGGTGGTGGGAATTGGGTGTAGGGATGGGGGCTGGAACTCTGATGACTGAAACCCAAATATGAACCTCTTGTGAACATCATTGTAATTGGATATCTCACGGTGGAATATTAAATATTAAAAATGCTATATGAACATGAAAGAAAAACAATAAAGTTCAGATTGTAAGGGACAGTGAGAAAGGGCCAGATCTGAATATCAGTTTTCTCTTTAATGGGTGAGGGTTTCGGTGGGAAGGTTCTATCCAGGAACAATCTTTTGAAAAATAATTTATTCAAAATTCTGCTTCCAAAAAATTCATGAAAGAAGGTAAATACAAGATAAAATACAAGTGTTAGTATATCTCTATTTTGGGTGACAAATTATGGCCACACAGGCCACACAGGTCGCACATCTTATTCCTAGACAGGAGAATCTACATGGATTAGGATGATGATGATGATGATGATGGTGATCATGATGATGATGACGACGATGCTGTTGTGGATGACGATGCTATTGATTATGATGATGATGACGGTGCTGCTGCTGCTGCTGCTGATGATGATGATGACGATGATGATGATGATGATGAGCACGTTACTACTAATGGTATTACTAAAGTTGTGACCTTGGCCATCTATGTCATTGTTTTTGCTTATTGAAATAGTGGCCCTCTACTCATAATTTCTTTTTCTTTTTGTGTCACACTTGGCATTGCTTAAGGGTTACTCCTGTTTAAGTAATCAGGAATTGCTCCTGGCGGTGCTCAGGGGAACATATGGTATGTTGGGGAACGAACCTGGGTCTGGCCGATTGCAAGCCAAGCGCCCCACCCGCTGGACTATCGATCCAGGCCCACGCTTCTCAATTGATTTAACAAAGTTGTTCCAATTACTGTGTTACACTCAGTATTCAACCCCAATCCCACCACCAATACGCTGCCCACACAGTTGCAACTGTCCACACAACAACTCTCCATGTTGCTACAATAGTCCACCACTACTATAAAAGTCTTCTAACAGTGCAACTGCCACCCCCTGTTTCAAAGGCCCACCACCACAAGAGCCCAGCACCATTACAACAGCCCACCAGCATTACACGCAATTTTTCCAACCAGCACTTCAGCCTGCCCCTAGAGCAGACCCTCAATAATCTATTTCATATTGCTTGCTCTAGTTTGCTAACATGATCTAGCAACGTTTTCTTAGAAAATAGTAAAGAATGTCCAGTCTCACAGTGAACCATTGAGCCCTTGTACACAAAGTGACTGATACCGTTGTTACAGGATCAGTGTTGTGTGTACATATTTTGTTATTGCTTAGCTTCTACTTTACACGTATTGACAGTGTTGTGCTACTTAGCATGGCAGTACAGTAGTTTTTGAGGAATTGCAAAATTTTGAAATGGATGATAAAGTTTGATTTCAACTTTGAAGGAGGTGATATTGGCCGATGGACGTGACTATCAGGCCTTCCCGAAGAACAGGGAGATGTGGGGAGGCAGCTCTCTGGTCACAGCATTCGGAGGCCCCATCTTGGGTGAGGACCAGTCCAAAAGGACCCATGGTGGTTGTGGGGTGGGAGGCGTCCCTCAGGCCCACGAGGACTTTGTGACTCAAGTGAGAAGCTGAGCGGTCTTCACTTTTGACGTCACTCTGCGGGAGCTCTAGATTTCTCACCGACCAATGGGGTTGCAGACCCGAGAACATGCCCACGACCTCGCCTACAAATCACGGGGCCCACCCTTTCTGGCACTATCTCTCAGTGAACCAGTTTATGTGGTGAAGTCCTCGTACTCTGAATCGTGAGATGTGGCTCCAACCCCCTTGCCCCGTGTTCCCCTCCTCCACTGTGTGTCTCCTTCCCGCAGCCCCCTTGCGGCATCCATTCCCCAACCCTGTGCCAACCCTGACTGGATTACAGAGGACTCAGCTGGCCAAAGAACGGAAGATGGTGAGAAAAAGCGCTGAGATTGGGAGGTGTGGCCGAGTCTAAGGTCTTGTAATGGCACCCCCCACGGTGGCAAGTGTGTGGTCCAGATGAACCCTTGTCCCTCTTGCAGTCCTGGCCCACGTCGACTGTCAGTCTGGCCTTCAGCAGAGTCTGCCGGCAGTCAGGACTCCCGGGACTCTGGGCTAGTGACCTCCAGGGACCCCTCATCCACGAACTTCCCGGTCCCTCTGTCCCCGTAACTGGCCTTCTTGGGCTCCAGGTGTCCTAAGACGTTGATGACACTTTGTTCCCTTCCCTCCGCAGGGCAGCCACTGTGGCCTGGCACAGGGCCATCAGGGATGTGTACCCGGCTGCCTGTCTTTCCTTAGTGGGACTGAGGCTTAGAACCAAGGTCTCAAGCCCCAAGCTCCTAGAATTTCACCCTCGCTGGGGTTATTATTGTTGGTCCCCATGTGAGGTTTGGAGGTGTCTGCGAGCACGGGCCCTATCAGTTGGGCTCTGGCCTACCCTGGTACTTGATCGTTACCAAAGCATTGACCACATATGGAAGCCACTGTTTGGGTTTTGGACCATGTCCACACTCAGTGTCATGCCGCAGGTGGAAGTGTGGAACCAAAGGACCCGGTCCTCAGGGCAGCAGGATGAATATCTGACCCAGCTCCAGCAGTTCCTGCTCACAGTGCAACAGCATCTGGACAGCTACCAGCAGCCGGTCTCTGAGAAGGAGGAGCTGCATCAGCAGCTGCTGCAGCAGAGGCAGCTCCTGGACCAGCTGCAGTTGGAGCGACCCAGAGGGCAGGCGGTGTTGGAGGAGGCCCTGAAGGAGCTGAGGGAGACCCAGGTGAGAGTCGGGGCAGGCCCTCAGGGCAGGAGCGCAGCAGCCAGCTACTTCCTTGCTCCTCACAGACCGCCTTCTCCTTTAGGAGCTCCTCAGACAGTCAGAGGAGGAGAACCGGCAGCTCCGGGCCCTGCTAAAGTCACAAGCGTGTCGTGAGAAGGGTGATTGGCAGGGCAAAGGGTTCCCTGGAGAGAGAAGCCCCCTTTACGAGTCAGTTGGTGGGGCTATGGGATGGTGGAACAAGAGGGCCTCGCCCCAACCATCCTCCTTTCTAGGCTCACTGAGACCCTGGTGCCGCCCCACAGCCAGTTCAGTGTCAAAGGACACTGAGGTGAAGGAGAAAGAGGAGCTGGAGCCTAAGAAGCTCATGCAGGTGAAGGTGATTGTAACCACAGAGCTGGACAAGACTTTGAAAACCAGTAAAGTGTAGGTGATGATGGAGAATGAGGTTTCCACGATCATGAAGACTGTAGTGCCAGAGGCGATGGTCTGGTCTCCAATTTCCCTCTTATTCCCATTCTTTTTCCTCAGCAATGGACGCAACCCTCTCCAAACCATCCAAATCTAGCCCCAACCCTGTCCTTCCCTGTTCTTCCTTCCTGTTCTCCTCTCACCCTTCTCTTCCTCCCACATTCCTGCTCCCATGCTCTTCCTCTTTTAGTATTTAATAAAATAAGCAACATTTGAATCTGGGCGTCATGCATGTCCCCAAACTCTAGCTACCAGGGATTCCTGAGAGGCAGAAATGTCCCCTATACTAGTCACCAGGGTTCCAGGGCCCGGAAATGTCCTCTACCACTGACCACCACGGCTTGGGGGCAGAAAAGTCCACGAAATAGTCACCAGGGATTCTTGGTAGCAGAAATCTTCGCAACAGTAGCTACCAGGTTACTGCTGATTTACTGGACAGGGCGTACACCCGGCCCGTGTGTCTCCCTCCACGTTGGCTGAGCTCACTCTGCTTGAGCAAGTATCTCTACACGAATGCCCCCGTCTATGTGCCCACACTCATGGCTTCGACATATGCTGTAACACTGGGCAGAGGGTTGGGGAAGCAAGCTGTACACTGTGCAGGGGTCTTGGGGTCTAGAGTTGGGGTTAGGATGTAGTTGGACCTAATGTTTTACTCCTGTCTGTTACAGGCAGTTACAGGCAGTTAGAAGTTCCAGTTTGTGGCTTTTGTTTTCAAGCCCCTGTTGTCTTCTGTCTGTGCTTTGTGAGTTTTGTTTGCTTTTGTTTTTTTTCCTGGCCATGCTTAGCAATGCTCAGATGTTTCTTCTTGCGCTGTACTCAGGAATCACTCTTGGGGAATCACTTTTGGTGGGCTCTGGAGTCCATTTGAGATGCCAAGAATCAAACCTAAGCCAACTGCATGTAGGAAATGCCCTACTTGCTGCACTATCATTCTGGTCCCCTCTGCTCTCTCTTTTGCTGTTTGTTTTTATTGTGTATTTGGTTGTTTTTTCATTTTGTGTCACAACTGGCATTGCTCAGGCTAACTTCTGCCTCTATGCTCAGGAATTTTTCCTTGTCGTGCTCAGGGGAGTTTAAGGTATGCCAGGGATCTAACCCATTTCAGTCATGTGCAAGGCAAGGAATGAAGGAAGGAAGGAAGGAAGGAAGGAAGGTAGAAAGGAAGGAAGGAAGGAAGAAAGGAAGGAAGGATGGAAAGAAGGAAGGAATGAAGGAAGGAGGAAGGAAGGTAGATAGGAAGGTATGATGGAAGGAAGGAAGGAAGGAATTAAATAGGTGCACACTGGAAAGAATCTTTGAAATAAACACAATACAGTGGGAAACGTAGCTCAATAAGTGGGGTCTTGCCGAGGTTCACTCCCCAGCATTACTTATGCGCCCTGAGCCCGCCCAGGGGTGGTCCCTGAACAGAGTAAGATGCGGCCTACAAACCATAACGATATCGAAAGGCTACAGGGCCTGATTGAAGACTCAAAGAACTGAGCACATCTTCGCCAACGGGAGGCTAAGGTTCAGTCCGTAGCCCCCCATGGTTACCCCCGCTCCTCCGGTATGAGCCCCAGCATTGAGTTTCAGGTCACCACCGAGCACTGCTTAGTTGGCCCCAAAGCTACAACATTGGCACCAGGTCTACAAAGTCAAAAATATTTTTTAATTTTCAACATTGGCACCAGGTCTACAATGTCAAAAATATTTTTTTAATTTTCATTACTTTGAGTCACATATCTGCCCTAACACTGTCGGGGACCCCTGTGGCATTCCCCACACTAAGCAGGATGAACTAGGGCAAAACAAAGCTGGACATTCTGGGGTTCCTTAATATATAATGAAAGAATTTAAAAGCCTCTTACTTGTATGGGCAAAACTCCCTATTGTGTTATGAGTTATTAGCGGGATGGTCCACTCAGAACCTGTAGATCACTCATAACTTGATCTTGATTGCAAAACGGCATTAAATCCTAAGCAGTAGGCTCAGCGGAGAACTTGTTTTGCAGAAGAGGCTTATAAGATATCTAGGGATAACCCAAGTCAGGGTGAAACTAGGGGGAACCCTTAGATACGGTAGCTGGCATTGGAACAGCTGGTTACATTTTAACGCGACTTGCTAACATGTTGCTTATAAAATACCTTGCCACCAAGCTCAACATATAGTAAAACACCTTCCAAAATGTGGACCTTTAAATTGTAACTGTCGAGCCTTGGAACGGTCCTTGATGACACACTTCTAATCAGCTTTGGCAGATGGATGTCACTCATTTCTTACCAGTTCACTCCTTGGTCCTTTTACATGTTACCACTGACACCTTCTCTGGTTTTGTTTGGGTAACGCCGGCTGAAGGGGAAAATACTTTACATCCTTGTGTTCATGGTCTTGTTTTGATGGATTGCCCAATGAAATTTAAACAGTTAATGGCCCAGCTTATAGTAGCTGTACCTTTAAAGATGTTTGCCTGCTGTGGCAAATTCAGCAGACCACTGCCATGGCATTTCTTGTAACCCCCAGGACCAAGTAATTGTTGAAAGAGTCCACAGTACATAAAAAAATCTTCTTTCATTTCAATTAAAAACAAAAAAGGAAGATTATTAACCCCTCTAATAGAGAAAAACAAAGGTTTTTAACATCTTTTTGCTTTACATTTTAAAAATCTACCTCACAATACAATTTTTGAACGTTGCCTTTCTAGAGCAGAAAACCATTTTTCAGGGGCTCAAGCAATAGCACAGTGGGTAGGTATTTGCCTCGCATGCGGATGACTCAGGGTCGATTCCCTGGTATACCACATGGTCCCCCAAGTACTGCCAGGATTAGTTCCTGAGTGCAACCAGGACTAAACTCCCTGGGCATTTCTGGGTGTGAATCGTCCAGCGACCCTCTTACTACCTATCTTGCATGAGGTACCAGTGAACCTTGGTTCCTACATCCTTGCTACCCACCCAAACTCTGCAAACAGACCAGACACCTACTAACTGTGCTATCTAGTCCTCCAAGACCCCATATTTGCAACCTACAATAGTCATAATGGTAAAGCAACGCAAAATTCCATCAAGCTCTGTGAGTGAAATCACTAGTCCAGATGAGCCAAGCAATACCAATGAGTTGTATAACCTCTCTGATAAGGAATTTCGGAAAGAAATGTTAAGAATTCATAAGGAATTCAAAGAAGCAATGGAATACAAACTCAATAAAATAGAAGAGGACATGATAGAAGAAGTGAGGAAAATGCAAATGGAAATGACATTTATTAAAAATGAGGTAAATGAAATGAAAAACCCAGTGGAAAGCCAGCATAGCAGAATAATAGCTACTGAAGAAAGAATTAGTGATCTCAAGGACGAGTTCGAAAGATTCGCTACACAACACCAGAAGATAGAAAAAAGACTCACAATTACCGAACAGACAACAAGAGATAATCGGGATGAAGCCAGAAGAAACAACATACGGATCATTGGGGTCCCAAAAGGCCAAGAAGAAAACCCTGATGAAGAAGTACTGTCAAAGCCATAATTGCTGAGAAGTTCCCGGAAATAAAGAACGCTTGCCTCAAGATCCAGGAGGCCCGTAGGATACCAGCTAAAAGAAACCCAAATAAGAATACTCCAAGACATATCTTAATAAAAATGACAAAAACTATAGATAGAGATAGAATACTGAAAGCAGCAAGATCTAAGAAGGAAATCACATACACAGGAACATCTCTAAGATTTACAGCGGACTTCTCTGATGAAACAATCTGAGCCCGAAAACAATGGTGGGATATTGTGAAAAGGCTCAATGAACTGCTGGCCTCACCAAGAATTATTTACCCGGCCAAAAAGGAAACAATCCCTTCAAAACCTGCTGAACATAAACAAAAGGTATTGGCTTGAGCAAAGATTTATTTTCAAGAACAATGGTTTATTTGGAAACTGGATTGAGAGGTGCCCTACTCTGGCAGGTGTGGGCTGGCATGAGGAATGATCCCTTCGAAACCTGTAACAATTGTCAAGAGCATTTTTGGGCCCGAAGGTAGGGAGCCATTCCTGGCAGTGTTTAGAGTTTACTCCAACTCTGTGCTCAGGGGTTTCTCTCAAGGGTGTTGGGGTCAAACCGACACAGATGGACGAATCTGGCGGTGAGGGCCTCTGCCCCTGCCCTCCCTCTGTGTTTTCCTTTGAGAGTTATCTGCTATGTGGGGTTTGTGAAATAGCCGCTGCTGGAGGAAGAAGGAAAGAATAACTGTCTCTGGCCATATTCAAAGGGAGTGCAGAGACAGAGGCCGACATTGACAAGTACAGGGAGTGAGTCCTGCCCTGGGCAGCTTCCCAGAGGGGGCTGCTAGGGTCAGAGGAGTGTTTGGGGCTTGGTCATGGGGGAGGGGGCACAATCGGACCCTGTGCCTGGTTGTCACCGTGCCAGGTCGCTGCCTGGTCGGCTTGGGATGCTCAGCAAACAGTGGATAAAGAGGATATAATGTCTTGCAAGTTCTGCTTTTGAGACAATGTTAGGAGTTGATGGAGTTTCCCTTGTCTGTTGCATGGCGGGGACCTCAGGAAACAGTGCCGGTGTCTCTTCTCCTCTGTCACAAACCATGGGCAGATCAAATGGGACGTTTCTGACTGAGCATTCAGCTGTGGTGCTGCTGCTCAAGCAAATCTCCTAATCAGGAGGTTGGTTCTTAAGGAAGCTGGTTAAAGGGGATGGATCCCTGCTCAGTCCTCCCTGTCTTCTGGGGCCTCCTCCTCTCCAGTTCTGGACACTATAGGAGGCTGTGGAGAAGGCAACTGGACATACACATCCTCTGAGTTTCCATTCTGGCTTGTTTTTTGTCTGGGGGGCAGGAGTCAAACACAGGCCATGAAGAAGGAGGCTGGGGCCTTGGGACGCAGCAGGAATTCTCACATTGGTACAGAGCAGGCGCCCAGTCAGCTCCACCTGCACTGTTCCCATGGCCCTGCAGCTGCCCCACAGTGATGAGCGAAGGAGAGGAGGCGGTGGAGCCCGCAGTTGAGGTGATGACCTAGGAGCAAGACCAAAAGGGCTGCTGCAGGGTCAGACTGTCCATCTGCAGCCTGCATGGGGGTCAGTGTCTGAGCACGTGTCTCCTGTCTGGGGTCTATATGACGCTGATGCCTGTCCTCACTCCTGTTCACAGATGCAGGGGCAAGACACAGCAGGGCCCTGCCTGTGGCCAACAAAGGGTCAGTTCTCGCTGTTCCCTCCAGCAACACTGAGCTGCATTTAACAGCACCTGCCACCACTGTCACCTGGGCTCTGAGGAGCAGCAGCCCCCAGGGGTTGAGCAAAAGCAGTTCCTGCATGAGCTTCAATATGAGAGGGGCATTGGGAGGGAAGAAAAGGAAGTTTTAGTGAGGGCTAAGCACCATCTTAAGGAGACAAAGGTGAGTCCGACAGGTGCTCAGGGCAGGAAGGCAGGAGCCGGCTCTTTCCCTGCATCTCACTGAAACCCCCTTCCTGCATGGCTCCTTAGTCAGACACAGGAGGAGGACCAGCATCTGCAGGCCTACTGAAGTCATGACGGTGCCCTAATAAGGGAAAAGGGTCCCTGGGTGGGACAAGCCCCCTTTGAGGGTCAGGGGCAGCGCTACAGGGAAGGTGGACCAGTGCTCTGGGGAGTATTTGGGATGCTGGGGAACAAACCCATTGCAGTTATGTGCAAGGCAAATGCTCTACCCATGGTGCTGTTATTCCGACCTGGCCCCTCCCCCCATGTTGTCACATGTACACACATTTCTCTCTGCTTTTTTTTCATTCTGCAGAAACCCAGGTTCTCTGCTAAATACATATTCCTCTTTACTCTCCCTTCAGAACTTTCTGAGTAAATATCTTTTCATAAAAGTGATCTTTCCTTTTCGTCTTTTTTTTTGGGTGAGGGTCACACCCGGCAATGCTCAGGTGTTTCTCCTGGCTCTGCACTCTAGAATTACTCCTGGCGATGCTGGGGTACCATTGGGATGCCGGGATCGAACCTGGGCCTGCACAGGCCGGCCGAGGGCAAGGACAATCCCCTACCTTTTAGACTATCACTCCAGCCCCTATATTTCTTAAGAGATAAAGAAGCAAAAGATGGAAGGAAGGAAGAAAGGAAGGAAGGAGGAGAGGAAGGATGGAAAGACGGAAGGAAGGGAGAAAGAAAGGAAGGATGAAAGGAATGAAGGAAAGAATGACGGAGGAAGGAAGGAAGGAAGGAATGAAAGTAGAAAGGAAGGAAGGAAGGAAGGTAGTTAGGTAGGAAAGAA
Organism: Cryptotis parvus; assembly: GCA_021461705.1. Classification (NCBI taxonomy): domain Eukaryota; kingdom Metazoa; phylum Chordata; class Mammalia; order Eulipotyphla; family Soricidae; genus Cryptotis; species Cryptotis parvus. Next base: position 26,718 of record JAJIBD010001181.1, on the reverse strand, counting down.
GGAAATTAGGTAGGAATGAAGGAAATAGCAGCCTACTGAAAAACATCTTTAAGCAAACAAAACAGGGTGGGAAACCTAGCTCTATAAGTGGGGGCTTGTCCAGCTTCACTATCCAGCATCACGTATGGTTCCCTGAGCTCCACCAGGGGTGATCCCTGAGCACAGTCAGTGCAGCCTCCAAACCATAACCAAAGTCAAAGGACACAGAGCCTGAGAGAAGGCTCAAAGGGCTGAGCATGTCCTCTCCATCAGGAGGTCAAGGTTCAGTCCTCAGATCCCCATGGTTTCCTAGTTCCTGGGGATGACCATCAGCACTGAGTTTCTGGTCACGACCGAGCACTGCTGGGTGTGGCCCCAAAGCTACAACTGAGGCGCCAGGTTTACAAAAGCTGCAAAGTTAAAAAGACTTTTAAATTTTAATTATATTGAGGCACATCATTGATGCTCAGGGGTTCCTCCTGGATCTGCACTCAGGAATTATTCCTGGATGTGCTCAGGAGCACGTCAATAGACTCTCATAGATATGCTGTCAAAAATCAACATGTGACATCACAGTAGCCACCATCTGCTGGTCCTGAGTCTTCCCCATCAGAGGAACAGTTCATAACATAGCAGGAATTCTTCGTTTCCTTTGCTGCTATTACTAAGCAGGATGAACTAGGGCAAAACAAAGCTGGACATTCTGGGGTTCCTGAATATATAATGAAAGAAATTTAAAAGGCTCTTAATTATATGAGCCAAATTCTTCGTATTGTTTTGAATTATTAGCGGGAAGGTCCAGTCAGAAGCTATAGTTCACTCACAATTTGAGTTTGATTGCAAAACGGCATTGACTCCTGAGCAATATGCTCAGTGGAGAACATGGTTTGCAGAAGAGGCTTATTAGATGTCTAGGGATAACCTATCCAGGGTGAAACTAGGGGCGAAACCTTAGATACCGTAGCTGGCATTGGAGCAGCTGCTTTCATTTTAACGTGGCTTACTAACATGGTGCTTATGAAAGACCTTGCCACCAAGCTGGTCATACAGTAAAACACCTTCCAATCTGTGCACCTTTAAATTGTAACCTTCGAGCACAAACTTCTAATCTGCTTTGGCAGATGAATGTCACTCATTTCCTACCCGTTCAATCCTTGGTCCTTTTTACATGTTACCACTGACACGTTCTCTAGTTTTGTTTGGGTAACCCCGGCTAAAGGGGAAAAGACTTTACATGCTTGTACTCATTTATTGTCTTGTTTTGATGGATTGCCCAATGAAATTTAAACAGATAATGGCCCCTATTATCAAGGCTGTACCTTTAAAGATGTTTCCCTGGTGTGGCAAATTCAGCAGACCACAGGCATGGCATTCCTTATAATCCCCAGGGCCAAGCAATTGTTGAAAGAGTCCACAGTACATAAAGAAATCTTCTTTAGTCTCAATTAACAACAAAAAAGGAGGAATAGGACACACTCTAATAGAGTCCATCAAATGTTTTTAACATCTTTAAAGTAAAAACTTTACATTTTTAAAATCTACACAAAATACAATTTTGGAATGTCACCTTTCTAGAGCAGAAAACCATTTTTCAGGGGCTGGAGCAATAGCACATTGGGTAGAGTATTTGCCTCGAATGTGGCTGACCCTGGTTCGATTCCCTGGTATCCCCCATGGTCTCCCAAGTTCTGCCAGGATTAATTCCTGAGTCAACCAGGAGTAAAACCCCTGAGTATTTCTGGGTGTGAATCAAAAAGGAAAAAACCCTTTGAAAACCAGCTGAACCTAAATGAACGGTATTGGCTTCAGCAAAGATTTATTTTCAAGAACAATGCCCACCAGATGGCGATGCCCACCATCAAAACTATTGGCAGAAAGCCCTCCAGGACACTGATACAGAAGACATCATCAAAGATGAAACACTACTAACAAAGAAACTAAAAGCAAAGATAAACATATCGGACTACATGAAACTAAATAGCTTCTGCACCTCCAAAGAAACAGTGACCCAGATACAAAGACAGTGCACAGAATGGGAAAGAATATTCACCCAATACCCATCTGATAAGGGGTTTATGTCCAGGATATATCAGGCACTGGTAGATCTTTACAAGAAGAAAATGGCCAACCTCATCAAAAAATGGGGAGAAGAAATGAACAGAAACTTCAACAAGAAAGAAATTCTTATGGAAAAAATATGCATAAAAATACACATCATCATGATTCATCAGAGAGATGCAGATCAAAACAACAATGAGATATCATCTTACATATGTTACACAAGGAGATTGGTCCTGAGAAAAGAACTTTAAAAAGTCAATGTGGGATGTTCTTCCTCTTTATTTTTCTGCTCTTTTCTCTGTTCGTTAAGTTGGAGAAGATCTAATGAATCTTTTCATAGCCCTTCTGCCATATCAACCTGCTGCTGACATAAACCTTTTGCTTTTTTTTCCAGTTTGTCTTAAATTTCAGGTAAAGTATGTATAACTCCAAATATCCCTTGGTTTTTCAAGTGTCTGGTGATATCTGTCCTCCACTGAGATCCCACAGAGATGTACATAATTTTAACACATGTTCCATTTGTCTTTCAATGGGTTTTTTTCATGGGAACATCACTGTATCACTGTCTTCCCGTTCATCATCGATTTGCTCAGGCGGGCCCCAGTAACATCTCCATATGTCCTATCTCATGCAGTAGAGCCCAAGGCATATGCTTGCTCCAGGAATATAAAGAGCCTCAATCCATTCCGGAATGAGGTCTATAATTGTTACTGGTATTTGGCATATATATCAAATACAACACGGGTAGCTTGCCAGGCTCTGCCGTGCAGGTAGCATACTCTTGTAGGCATCTCTAAGTCCAGCATTTATTGATGATCAGCGTGGCTGCAAGCTGCCGCGTGAGCCGGGCACTGATAGGCTGGTCTAATATGTGCCATGGGAACATATTAGTAAATAATGCTTTGAAGATTTTTTGACGAACTAAAAGTAAACAACTGTAAAATCCGCCTGCCAGTTCTTGACCCTCTCTAAAGCAGGAGTTTGCTTCTGATTCAGCCGGTAGGAGAGAGTCTGTTGCTAAATTTTATTCTTTCTTTTGAGGGTTCACTGGAGTAAGTCAGTCTACCAGTATAATGTCCTTTGTTGAAAAGGGGAGATTTAAAAACTAAGCCTTATTTTATTTTATTTTCCTTTATTTTATTTATTTATTTATTTATTTATTTATTTATTTATTTATTTATTTATTTATTTATTTATTTGCTTTTGTGGGCAGTCCTGCAGTGTTCAGGAGTTTCTTCTGGCTATGCAGTCAGGAATTACTTGGCAGTGCTCAGGGGACCATATGGGATGCTGTAGATTGAACCTGGGCCCACCAACTGCACTGCAAATCCACCCCCGCTGTGCTATCATTCCAGCCCCATCATTTGACTTTGCTTCAGGAAAGAAGAATTCTGCAGATTAGCCAAGAATTTTGCTTTCCATGGACAATGGTTTATTTCACCGTGGAAAATGGTTTATTTTCCCCGGACAATGGTTTATTTGGAAACTGGATTGAGAGGTGCCCCTGTCTGGCAGGTGCCGGCTTGGCACGAGGAAAGATCCTTTCCGAAAACCTGTAAGAATTTTCAAGAACATTTTTGGGCCCAAAGGTAGGGAGCCATTCCTGGCAGTCTTTAGAGTCTACTCCAACTCTGTGCTCACGGTTTTTCCCAAGGGTGTTTGGACCAAACCTTCATGTTAAACGGGTGCTGAGCCACCCAGGAAACTGAACCTTTATCTATGGACTAGCCCCTTTGTGTAATCTGGGTAGAATTTATTTTTTTGAAATGGCCTCTTGTATGTTCCTTGATGGGTTGAATATGGTGATAAATAATTTTCCCACACTCACTAGTTTACTGTTTCTCCTCAGCAGAGCAGTTCTCAGGCTTATATAGAAGTGCGCAGGATCACCCGGACCTTGTTTGGGGGGCGGACTAGGGGGGAGATCCTGCCTTTCTCACAAGCTCCCTGGCCATCCTTGCTGCAAGCCTATGGAGAGTGTCTGAGTACCAGCCTACTCCCAAGGGACCATGAAGAGCTTGTCTGCCTGGCCTCAACCTGGCTGGACCCGTCTGTACTGTGTTACTCTCAGTGCCCACCAGATGGCGATGCACACCATCAAACTATTGGCAGAAAGCCCCTCTAGGACATTGAAGCAGAAGGCATCTTCAAACATGAAACACTACTAACAAAGCAACTAGAAGCAAAGATAAACATATGGGACTACATGAAACTAAATAGCTTCTGCACCTCCAAAGAAACAGTGACCAAGGTACAAAGACAATGCACAGAATGGGAAAGAATATTCACCCAATACCAATCTTAAGGGGTTTATATCCAGGATATATCTGGCACTGGTAGAACTTTACAAGAAGAAAATGGCCAACCCCATCAAAAAATGGGGAGAAGAAATGAACAGAAATTTGTACAAGAAAGTAATTCTTATGGACATAAGATGCATAAAAAATGCACATCATCATTCATCCTCAGAGAGATGCAAATCAAAACAACAATGAGATATCATCTTACACCACAGAGATTGGCACATATCCAAACGAGCAAGAACAAGATCTGAAGTGGATGCGGGAAAAGGGAACTCTTATACATTGTTGGTGGGAATGTCCACTGGTACAGTCTTCCTGGAAAACAATATGAATATTCCTCCAAAGACTAGAAATTGAGCTCCCATTTGAACCAGGCATACCACTCGTGGGGGTATGCCCTGGGAAGCCAAAAACACACAGGAAAACACGATTTGCACTTTTATTTTCATAGCTGAACTATTCACAATAGCCAGAATCAGGAAACGATCAGTGTGCCGGAGAACTGTTGACTGAATAAAGAAACTTTGGCACATCTGTAGAATGAAATTCTATGCAGCTGTTAGGAAAAGTGAAGTTATGAAATTCGCCTATAAATGGATCACTATCACTATCATTATCATTCTGTTCATCATCATTTTTTCTTGAGTGGGCTCCAGTAGCATCTCCATATATCCTGTCTCATGCTAGTAGAACCCACGGGTATCTGCTCGCTCCAGGAACATAAAGAGCCTCAAACAATTATATTAGGTCATGGGAATGACCTAACATAATTGTTACTGGTATTTGGCATATCAAATACGACACGGACAGCTTGCCAGGCTTGCCTTGTGGGTGGCATACTCTTGTAGTCACCTCTAAAGACAGCATTTATTGATGAACCGCACTGCTACTAGTGGCCGAGCGAGCCAGGCTGTGATAGTCTCGTCTGGTGGATGGAGTTCTGATGAGAGGGAGGTCTGGATGTGGAAAATGGTGGCCCTTATAGAGTGGGGGGTTCATATAAAAACTTAATTACTCCTAGTGGCATAAAATAATAAAAAGACATGATTGTATTTATTATAATATATAAATGACTTAGAGATGACTTACAGACATGGGGCAGAGCTGCTACTGGCTCTCCCTGTGCCCAGCTGCTCACGAGGTGCGTGGGAGGGATGGTGGGTTCTAGCCCTGGCCCGCTACCCGAGCAGGGCCTCAAAAGTCAGATGACCCTTCACACTCCATGAGGGCTGCCATCTTCCACATCGGACTTCCCTCTATTCAGAAGTCCACCCAGCAGCAGAGGAGCCTATCACAGCCCGGTTCATCGACACACACCCTGTAGTAGGTTTTTTTTTCAATCCATCCCAGGTATGCTGATCCAGAGATTACAGGCATGGGGAAGAGCTGCTATTGGCTCATCAATAAATGCTTCATCAATAAATGAATAAATAAATGAATCAATAAATGAGTCAATAAATGGTTCATCAATAAATGCTGTATTTAGAGGTGATTACAAGAGTATGCCACCCACATGGCAAGCCTGGCAGGTGCCTTTGTCGTATTTGATATGCCAAATAGCAGTAACAAATATATTAGCTCTTACCATGACCTAATATAATTTTATGAGGCTCTTTAAGTTCCTGGAGTAAGCAGATGCCCTTGGGCTCTACTAGCATGAGACAGGACATACGGAGATATTACTGGTACCCGCAAGCAAATAGATGATGAAGGGGAAATAAATTAATAAATTTGTATCTACGCACTGCTAGAGAATGTGCAGCAGTATGATTGCTAATGTGAATGTGTTATGTCAGGTTGAATTTCGGGGTGTCTGTGGGTGGTTCCGGTGTCAGGGGGTCAGGGCGGAGGTCTTGCAGTGGGAGTTCCTGCGCCTATGGGTGGGGGTCGGTCCCCTCCTCAAAGCTGGAGCCTTTTCTCCTGGAGCCCAGTGGTCAGGGGCTGCCGTCGCGGGAACACACCTGGTGGGAAGAGCGGGGGATCTGCTGGGCGTCGGGGCTGGATGGCATCAGAGGGAGTTCCTGCGCCGATGGGTGGGGGGTCGGTCCCCTCCTCAAAGCTGGAGCCTTTTCTCCTGGAGCCCAGTGGTCAGGGGCTGCCGCCCGGGGGAACACACCTGGTGGGGAGAGCGCCACACAGAAATGTTTTTCTACAATTGCAATCTATTTCTCTGGTAGATCAAATTCTCTTAAGAAAGAAGAAACTTTCCATTTCACTAATTCAAAAGGCATAGACCAGACAGTTTTATTAGTGAGCTCTATCATGCATGGATATCCTTAACCAATGCTCTTCAAATTGTTCCAAAACAGAGTGGAAGAAAAATCACTTCAGTTTCTTCTATGTCATAATTACCCTGCTACAAAACCCACAACAGGGGCCGAAGTGATAGCCCATCCGGTAGGGCTTTTGCCTAGCACACGGCAGGCCTGCGCCGGCATGGGTTCGATTCCCGGCATCCTATATGGTCCCCCGAGCACCTCCAGGAGGAATTCCTGAGTGCAGAGCCAGGAGTAAGCCCTGAGCGTCGCTGGGTGTGACCCAAATAGGAATAAAAACAACCCACAACAGGAAATTACAAAAGTACCGATTACTCTTTTAAATACTTAGACACATACAGAAATCCTCAGTAAAATACTAGCAAAACTTAGTAATATAAACCATCCAAAGATTTATACTTTTGGACCAAGAAGGAAATATACCATCAACAAAAGTATAAATTAAAATATGAAAATAAATTCATTATATATGAAAATGTTACTACATAAAGAAAAATGATCATCTTGACGAATGCAGAAAAATTAGTTGACGAACAAAAAATAACATGCTTTCTTGACGAAAACTCTGAAAAAAAGGAGAGAATAATGTACACAACAATAAGAAATCATCATATATCGTACTGAAAGAACAAAGGATCATGCAATAATAAGAATAAAATTATAAAGAAGTAAGACCAGCTTGATTTGCAGATTTTATAGTTAGGAGAGACACTATGTGTAGTGATGTGATGATTATTTGTATTTAAATAATGAAAAGACACAATTTTATTATACTATCAGTTCTTATAAAATATAAATTGTGCATCTTGTGCACTCATGTATATATGTGGCAAAGACATGAGAATGTGTGAGACATATAAAACAATATAAATTCTAGTAATGTTTTCAATAGATATATGTGAATTTTTACTCTATTGGCTGTATTTTTAACTTTTTCTTTTGTTTCTAAGTAATATTTGTATAATAATTGTTTCTATTATGTTTAATTTTGGGGTCACTCCCAGTTGTGCTCAAGGCTCACAACTGGTTCTATTGCCAGACATAACGCTTGGTGAGCTTGAGGGACAGTGCTGTGGACTGAATCTAGATCAGCCACATGCAAAGAAAGCATTTTATCCACTGTCCTATCTCTCCAGAGTGAAAAAGCCAGAAGAAAAATGGCAGATATAGAATGACTGCATTTATTTGCATGGCATGAATATATCTACATATATATGTACATATTATGATACCAATATCCAATATCAGGCAAAACATGGATCAGGAAGTTTTATCAAAGGTGGAAATTTTCACAAATATGTTCGAGTCAGAGGCTATGTGAGACAGAGAATGGAACAGTTTACTATTAATTGTCGACAGTGCTATTACCAACCTAGTTCTGAGCACTAAATACAGGCAAAAAGATACACATCACAACCTCTTAATGTATGTATTGTAATCCACAATGTGGAAGGGAAGGAAGAGAGAAAGAGAGAAAGAGAAAGAAGAGATGAAAAAATCTGCCATAGAAGCAGGCTAGGGGCAGAGGGAGGGAATCGGGGACAATGGTTGTCGGAATTGGGCACTGGTGGAGGGATGGGGGCTGGATCTCTGTATGACTGAAACACAAATATGAACCTCTTATGAACATCTTTGTAATTGCATATCTCACGGTGGTATAATAAAATAATGATAAAATGCAATATGAACATGAAAAGAAAAACAATAAAGTTCAGATTGCAAGGGACAGTGAGAAAGGGCCAGATCTGAATATCAGTTTTCTCTTTGATGGGTTAGGGACTGGGGTGGGAAGTTTCCATGCAGCAACAATCCTTTGAAAAATAATTTATTAAAAAAAAAGTCTGCTTACAAAATTCACGACTAAATGTAAATACAAAATAACATACAAGATAGGCAAATGTTAGTATATCTCTCTTTTGGGTGAGCAAATTATGGCTACACTCTAAATGCGATCAGTTGTATTTAGGTTAAATAAAGTTTTGTGCCCCTTTGTTTACCTAAAACACTATTGGCAGAAAACCCCTGCAAATGCTAGGTCCAGATTCAGATTTGAAGGTACCTGATGCCATCATCTTCTTTCTAGTCAGCAGCATCTACATGGGTTAGGATAATGATGATGATGATGATGATGATGATGATGATGATGATGATGGTGGTGGTGGTGGTGGTGGTGGTGATGATGCTTTTGATGATGATGACGGTGATAATGATTATGAAGATGATGAAGTTAATGATGAAGTTGATGCTGCTGCTGATGATGATGATGATGCTGTTGATGATGAAGATGCTGTTGATGATTATGATGATGGTGATGATGATGATGATGATGATGATGATGATGATGACGATGACCGCCTTAGTAATAATGGTATTGCTAAACTTGTGACCTGGGCCACCTATGTCATTGCTTTTGCTTATTGAAATAGTGGCCCACTACTAAATAATTTTTTTCTCGTTGTGTCACATTGGCATAGCTCAAGGGTTACTCCTGACTAAGTACTCAGGAATTACTCCTGGCGGTGCTCAGGAGAACATATGGGATGTTGGTGATCTAAGCTGGGTCTGTCCAATTGTAGGGCAAGCATCCTACCCGCTGGACTATCGATCCAGGCCCCCTCTACTCAATTGATTTAACAAAATTTTTCCCATTAATGTGTTACACTCAGTGTTCAACCCCAATCGCACCACCATTACACTGCCCACACAGTTGCATCTGTCCACACAACAACTCTCTACATCGCTACAACAGTCCACCTCTACTGTAAAAGTCTTCTAACAGTGCAACTGCTACCAGCGTTTCAAAGACCTACCAGCGCAATTACGCACCACCATTACTGCAGCCCACCAGCATTATTCACAAATTTTCTAACCAGCACTTCAGCCTTCCCCTAGAGCAGACCCTCAATAATCTATTTTATATTGCTTGTTCTAGTTTGCTAACATGATCTAGCAACGTTTACTTCGAATATAGTGAAGACTGTACAGTCTCACAGTGAACCATTGAGCCCTCGTACACAAAGTGACTGATACCGTTGTTACAAGATCGCTGTTGTGTGTACATATTGTTTTATTGCTTAGCTTCTACTTTACATGTATTGACAGTGTTGTGCTACTTGGCATGGCAGTACAGCAGCTTTTTGAGGAATTCCAAAATTTTGAAATGGGTGATAAAGTTTGAGTTCAACTTTTAGGGAGGTGATATTGGCGGATGGACGTGACTATCAGGCCTTCCCGAAGAACAGGGAGATGTGGGGAGGCAGGTCTCTGGTCACAGCCTTCGGAGTCCCCATCTTGGGTGAGGACCAGTCCGAAAGGACCCATGGTGGTTGTGGGGTGGGTGAGGTCCCTCAGGCCCACGAGACTTTCTGACTCAAGTGAGAAGCCGAACATATTCAAAAGAGCAAGAACAACAAGTGCTGGCGTGGATGTGGGGGAAAGGGGACACTCATCCATTGTTGGTGGGAATGCCGGCTGGTACAGCCTTTCTGGAAAACAATATGGACTTTCCTCCAAAGACTAGAAATTGAACTCCCATTTGACCCAGCCATACCACTCCTGGGAATCTACTCTGGGAAACCAAAAATACGCAGCGGAAACACCATCCCTACTTTTATGTTCATAGCAGCATTATTCACAATAGCCAGAATCTGGAAGCAACCAGAGTGCCCGAAAATCGATGACTGGATAAAGAAGCTTTGGTACATCTACACAATGGAATACTATGCAGCTGTTAGGATAAATGAAGTTATAAAATTTGCCTATAAATGGATGGACATGGAGAAGATTATGTTGAGCGAAATTAGCCAGAAGGAGAGAGACAGATACAGAATGACTGCATTTATTTGCATGGCATAAATATATATGTACATATTATGATACCAATATCCAAGGTCAAGTGAAACATATATTAGGAGGTCTTGTCAAAGGTAGAGATTATCACAAACGTGTGGGAGTCAGAGTTTAGGTAAGACAGAAAATGGAACAGGGTGCTAATAATAGTCGAGGGTACTAATGCCAACCTAGAACTGAGCATTAAATAGAGGCAAAAGGATACACATGACAACCTTTTAATGTATGTTCTGTAATCCATAGTCTGGAAGGGAAGGAAAAGAGAAAGAGAGAGAAAGGGAAAGAAATAAAGAACCTGCCATGGAGCAGGGCTGGGGAAGGGGAGGGAACCGGGACGTTGGTGGTGGGAGATGGGCACTGGTGGAGGGACGGGTGCTGAAACACTGTATGACCAAAACCCAAACATGAACTTTTTAATTGTATATCTTTTTGTTTGTATATCTCACGGTGGTATAATAAAATACTTAAAAAAAAAAAGTGAGAAGCCAAGCGGTCTTCACTGTTGACGCCACTCTGTGGGAGTTCTGGATTTCGCCGCGGCCAATGGGGTTGCAGACCCGAGACCACGCCCACGACTTCGCCTATAAGGCGCGGGGCGGGGGCCCTCCCTTTCTGGCGCCATCTCTCAGTGAACCGGTTTATGTGGTGAAATCCGCATACTCTGAATCGCGAGATGTGGCTCCAACCCCCTGGCTCCGTGTTCCCCTCCTCCACTGTTTGTCTCCTTCCACCCGCCCCTTGTGGCGTCCATCCCCCAACCCTGTGCCAACCCAGACTGGATTACAGAGGACTCCGCTGGCCAAGGAACGGAAGATGGTGAGAAAAAGCGCTGAGTTTGGGATGTGTGTCCGAGTCTAAGGTCTTGTCATGGCACCCCCCACGGTGGCCAGTGTGTGGTCCAGATGAACCCTTGTCCCTCTTGCAGTCCTGGCCCAAGTCGACTGTCAGTCTGGCCTTGGGCAGAGTCTGCCGGCAGTCAGGACTCCCCGGTACTCTGGGCTAGTGACCTCCAGGGACCCCTCATCCAGGAACTTCCCGGTCCCTCTGTCCCCGTAACTGGCCTTCCTGGGCTCCAGGTGTCCTAAGACTTTGGTGACACCTTGTTCCTTCCCTCCGCAGGGCAGCCACTGTGGCCTGGCACAGGGCCATCAGGGCTGTGTACCCAGCTGCCTGTCTTTCCTTACTGGGACTGAGGCTTAGAACCAAGGTCCCAAGCCCCCAGCTCCTAGAGTTTCACCCCCACTGGGGTTATTATTGTTGGTCCCCATGTGAGGTTTGGAGGTGTCTGCGAGCACGGGCCCCCTCACTTGGTCTCTGGCCTACCCTGGTACTTTGATCGCTACCAAAGCATGGACCACATTTGGAAGCCACCGCTTTGGGTTTTGGACCATGTCCACACTCAGTGTCACGCCGCAGGTGGAAGTGCGGAACCAAAGGACCCGGTCCTCAGGGCAGCAGGATGAGTATCTGACCCAGCTCCAGCAGTTCCTGCTCACAGTGCAACAGCATCTGGACAGCTACCAGCAGCTGGTCTCTGAGAAGGAGGAGCTGCATCAGCAGCTGCTGCAGCAGAGGCAGCTCCTGGACCAGCTGCAGTTGGAGCGACCCAGAGGGCAGGCGGTGTTGGAAGAGGCCCTGAAGGAGCTGAGGGAGACCCAGGTGAGAGTCGGGGCAGGCCCTCAGGGCAGGAGGGCGGCGGCCAGCTGCTTCCCTTGCTCCTCACAGACCGCCTTCTCCCTTAGGAGCTCCTCAGACAGTCAGAGGAGGAGAACCAGCAGCCCGGGCCCTGCTGAAGTCACAAGCGTGCCGTGAGAAGGGTGAGTGGCAGGGCAAAGGGTTCCCTGGAGGGAGAAGCCCCTTGCCAGTCAGTTGGCGGGGCTATGGGATGGTGGAACAAGAGGGCCCCGCGCCAGGCCATCCTCCTTTCTAGGCTCACTGAGACCCTGGTGCCGCCCCACAGCCAGTCCAGTGGCAAAGGACACAGAGGTGAAGGGAGAAAAGAGGTGCTGGAACCTAAGAAGCTCATGCAGGTGAAGGCGATTGTAAACGCAGAGGTGGACGAGACCTTGAAGACCAGTGAAGTGGAGGTGATCATGGAGAAGGAGGCGCCCAAGAACATGAAGACTGTGATGCCAGAGGCGATGGGCTGGTCTCCACTTTCCCTCTTATTCCCATTCTTTTACCGCAATAATGGACGGGACCCTCTCCAAATCAACCAGATCTAGCCCTAACCCTGTCCTTCCCTGCTCTTCCTTCCTGTTCTCCTCCTCACCCTTCTCCCCTCCTCCCACATTCCTGCTCCCACGCACTTCCTCATTTAGGATTTAATAAAATAAGCAACATTTGAATCTGGGCGTCATGCATGTCTCCAAACTCTAGCTACCAGGGATTCAGGAGAGGCAGATATGTCCCCAGTACTAGTCACCAGGGTTCCAGGACCCGGAAATGTCCCTCCACCACTAACCACCACGGCCTGGGGGCAGAAAAGTCCATGAAATAGTCACCAGGGATTCTTGGTAGTAGAAATGTTCGCAACATTAGCTAGCAGGAGCTTATCCCCAGCACCAGACACATATTAAGGTGGCAGATTTGTTCCCCACGACTAAATGCTTGTTTTTCAGGGCAGAGATGTCGCCCCCCCCGGGTTCAAGTGAGTCCAGATCAGACAGCCCTTCGACAGCTCAGCCAGAAGAGTCAGGACAGGCAGCTGCCACCCCCTTCCTAAAATTAGGTCTCAGAGAACAGACTGGGTGGAAATTGCCTCCCACACTCCCGTTCATTCAGAAACGTTAGGACCATGGGAAAAGCCAAGGTGATGGGCTGCCTGGCAGTAGCTCAGGGCACTTTCCCCTTCAGTGTTGACCTGGGTTGTGTGCAGAGGGTCCAGAGAGCGGTTTAGGTGCCATAGGGCAGGCTCTGTATGCAGGGCCTCAAGTCCATTCCCTGGCACCGCATGGCATCCTGAGCACAAAGACAGGAGGGCCCTGAGAAATCCCTAAAAGGAAAACGTCTCAGATAGATCCACACAATAAGGCTCGATAAAAGCGTTGCTTCGTGGTTTTGGGGGAGAGGTTCAGTGCGTTCGAGGAAAGGCTGGACTGTGGGGGCAAAGGAACCCCCTTTCTGATCCACGATAAAACTGGGCCACTCAAACATTAGCCTTTGACTGGAAGGATACCACAGTCTGGAGCACCTTTGCCTTGCATGCGGCCAATCCGTCTTTGATTCGCAGCATCCCATATAATCCCCTGAGCACAGCTAGGAGTAAATATTGAATGCAGAGCCAGGAGTAATCCTGAGCATCAAAGGGTGTGACCCAAACAAAAAATCTCCTGGCCTTTATGGCCCGAAAGCCAAACAACAGTCTGAGTTGGGAGCTGCCCCTCCCAGGAACTTGTCTGTTCTGGGGATGGCACCTGTCGCTAATGGGGCCTAAAGCTGTCAGATGACACAGTTCTAGGCACTATATGGGGCTGAGTTGGTGGCAGGGACGGGAGGATTGAGGAGGACAGGGCCTGCTCTCTGACATTCACTGTTCTATAGCTCTGGATCTATACTAGGCTGTGTGGTTTTGTCGCTGATTGGGCGAATCCTGCCAGGAGCAAACGCTTCTGGGTGGTGGGGTTCCTGTCCAGGGGGTCTCAGCATGTCCCAGCCTATCATTTGCAATGGCTTTCACAGGACGACGACTTGACGTGCTCCTATTGCTCGTGGTGTCTAAGATGTTGTCCCACAGCCAGGGTCCCCCTCTCTCCTAACTGACATTGCAAAAAGACTCATGTGTTATCACTGTGGTATCCTCTCTACTTTCTTGGGCGGGACAGGTTCCGGGTGGCCCAAACCCCTGCATCCAGCACCCTAATGCCCACCTCCACCTTCTGTGTGGAAATTCACATCCACACCATTGGTCAGCACCCAGAGCCCAGGCCCAGCCGTCCTGTAAGTGGGCTCCTGGTTCTGGGTCCTTTCTCTCCTGCAGACAAGCATGGAGACATGCTTGGCCGAGTCACACTCGGCTCAGTTACAGGACAGGAAGTGTTTCCAGGTACTGGCCAGGGATCTGTAGATCAGGAATTAGGGATCAGGAAGAAGCACCATCTCTTCTTTACTCAAAGCGTCTGGACTGGGGTGAGCCACAGTCTTTCCTTATCCCTACCCATCCCTCCCAGGCTCTCAGACATCGCGGCTGTCCCACAAGGCTCCTGGCCTGAGATCGCCCAGCATCGCGCTTGATTCAGCGGATCTGAGGAATCGGGGGGGGGGGGTGTCACACAGTGTCACGGCAGAAAATTAATGGTGTTTCTAGCCCAGGAGTTGAGAGGACATTCTCACAGCTCAGTTGGCAGATGGGGGACAGACCTGTTCAGAGATAGACGAATGTACTACTTCCGGGAAAAGCAAAGGTCTGCAGCAATGTCCAACAGTCTGAGAAGTCCCCCAGCTGTTGTTCTTCCATGAAGTTGTGTATCAAATCTGAATAGAGTCTAGCCGGGGCAAGTGTTCATGGCATCGATTTCACTGAGTTGTTTAATTTTTCACTATATCCCACCTGTTTCGACATGGACAGTGTTGCCTGAGAAATCGAATAAAATTGAAGGGATACTCCTTTGTATGTCATTTTCTTCTTTGAGCCCCCTTTCAGTCCTCTTGGACTTCTACCCCCCAGTGACATATCAACCTAGGACTGCAGATACTACATCCTGGGGCTCCACAGGGATTTTGCTGATCCAGAGCCAGGGCCGCCGCCAACACGGTGGTGAGCTCTTGAACCCTCGTGCAACGGATCCCCAGGAACCAAGGTTTCCTGCTTGTCCCTGGATCCTTCCACTCAGAGGCAAGCAGGGGTCGGATCACTGGCGTGATTTGCAAAGGAGAAACATGTTTGAGGTCCAGCAGGGAAACCATTGGGCAGCAGAGAGGCAGACCCCAGAGAGTGGGAGACCCGGGGGACCACAAGGTGACCAGTAAACACGGCCACCCAGACGGGCCATAGGTCCGCATGCTGGAGTTGGGACCCCACTGCTCGTGACTTCTGAACTGGGTGCTGTGGGTGTTACAAAGTGCGCCGCGATTCCGCATGCAATAGTCCATCCCTAGGACCTCCACAGTCTCTCCTTATCCCTGACCACGCCTCTCGGGCTATGAAACATCGCTGCTGTCTCACAGAGCTCGCTCCTGGCCTGACTTCTCCCAGCATTGGAGCATGCATGATTCAACCGTTCTGAGGAAGCCTTGAGGGGACACACAGTGTTAGGGCAGACACTCGTTTGTTCTTCTAGCCCAATAGGTGAGAGGACGTTCTCACAGCTCAAGAGACCGCTGAAGCAGTGACAGATGGGCACAGACTGGTGCAGAGACAGACGGATATACTGGGACTTGGGTACAGAAGGAGTTCAGCACCAGAGTCCAACAGGCCTTACAGCACAGGCGTTGTGACCCTGGTCTCCCAACTATGGCTTGTGGTGTTGCCAGACCTGGGGCGTGTATCAAGTGACAGGGCCCCTGCCCTTCCTTTTCGTGACCCCCTTCAGAGTTAACTTCTTCTGTGGGTTTCTGAATGAGCAGCTGCTGGAGTAAGAAGGAAAGAATAACTGTGTCTGGCTAAATCCTGGCTCTATAATTCAGGAATCTCTTGGGGGACCATGTGGGATGCCGGGGATCAAACCCAGGTTGACCGCACGCAAGGTGAATCCATACCCGCTGTGTTGTTGCTCAGGCTCCTATAGTATATCTGTATCTGCTACAGGCCTGACCATGGATCGGTGCAATTGCTTCAAGTATAGAAGAAAAATAGCTTCAAGTATAGAACAGTGTGGACCTACATATAGGTACATGTATTTGTTTGTATGCACACACATTCTTTTTCTTGGAAGGGGGCTTCTAACCTCAGATCGGCATGTCAGGGGTCGTTCCCGGCTGTAATGGGCCCACTGGCTCAGGCAGTTTAATCCTCCAGGCCAGTGTTGCTGTGGGCCACCAGAGCCACTCGCTTCAGATCTTGGTGCTGGGGCATCCAACAGAGTGTCTCACGCACAAGGCATGTGCCTCCATTCACTGAACCGTCGCTCTGCTTCACATTTACTGTTTATTTGAGGGGCTTGGGGGGCAATATGAGATGCCAGGGACTGAAGTAGGTCAGTTTCATTCAAGCAACCCTTGGGGTTCGTTGAGATTTTGAGAAAAAGAACTTTACGCTTTGTGTTCTTGTTTTTTGATGTTGCTTTTTGGGTCATACCAAGCAATGATCAGGTCTTTCTCCTGGCTCTGTGCTTAGGAATTGTTTCCAGCGATGCTGGATGGGCCATATAGGATGTTGGGGATCTAACCCGGATCGGCCACGTGCAAGACAAATGCCCTGCTCGCTGGACAATTGCTTGGAGCGGCCCGCGAAAAGAACTTTAAAAAGTCAATGTGGGATGCTCTTCCTCTTTATTTTTCTGCTCTTTTCTCTCTTCTTTAAGTTGGAGAACTTCTAATGAATCTTTTCATTTCCCCTTCTGCCATCTCAACCTGCTGTCGACCTTACCTTTTTTTTTTCCAATTTGTCTTACATTTCAGGTATAGTCCGTGGAACTCCAAATATCTCTCTGGTTCTTCAAGTGTCTGGTGATATCTGTCCTCCGCTGAGATCCCACACAGATGTACATAATTTTAATACATGTTGCGTTAGTCTTTCAACGGATTTTTTTCCATGGGAACATATTAGTAATAACTGCCTTGAAGATTTTATGACTTGCCAAATTTAAACAACCGTAAAAGGCCACTGGCCAGTTCTAGCCCCTCTCCATAGCAGGAGTTTGCTTCTGATTCAAGCCGGTAGGAGAGAGTCTGTTGCTAAATTATATTCTTTCTTTTGAGGGTTCACCGGAGTGAGTCAGAGCGACCAGTATAATGTCCTTTGTTGAAAAGGGGAGATTTATAAACTAAGCTTCGTTTTATTTTATTTAATTTATATATTTATTTATTTTTTTGCGCTGGGGGCAATCCTGCAGTGTTCAGGGTTCCTTCTGTCTCTGCAGTCAGGAATTGAGGGGACCTTATGGGATGCTGGAGATTGAACCTGGGCCCACCGACCTGCAGGGCAAATGCCATCCCCGCTCTGCTACCGTTTCAGCCCCATCATTTGACTTTGCCTCAGGAAAGAAGAATTCTGCAGACTGCCCAAGAATTTTTGCTTTCTATGGACAATGGTTTATTTGACCTTGGACAAAGGTTTATTTTTCCTGGACAGTGGTTTACTTGGAAACTGGATTTAGAGGTGCCCTCTCTGGCAGGTGCCGGCTTGGCATGAGAAATGATCCCTTCCGAAAACCTGTAACGATTGTCAAGAACATTTTTGAATCCAAGGTAGGGAGTTTAGCCATTCCTGGCAGTGTTTAGAGTTTACTCCAACTCTGTGATCAGAGGCTTCTCCCAAGGGTGTTGGGATCAAATCTTCATGCAAAGCTGGTGCTGAGCCTCCCAGGGAACTGAATCTTCATCTCTGGACTAGCCCCTTTGTATCAACGGGTCAGGATTTATTTTGTTGAAATGGCCTCTCGGATGTTCCTTGATGGGTCGAATATGGTGATACATAACTTTCCCACACTCACTAGTTTACTTTTTTCTCCTCAGCAGAGCAGTTCTCAGGCTTATTTAAGTGCCCAGGATCACCTGTACCTTGTGAAGAGGGCGGGCCGGCCCATTTGGGAGATGCTGCCTTTCTCACTAGCTCCCTGGTGGCCTTGCTGCAGGCCCATGGAGGGTGTCTGAGTACCAGCCTATTCCTGAGGGACCATGGAGAGCTTGTCTGGCAGCAATCTGGCTCTGACCTGTGCCTACTGTGTTACTCTCAGTACCCACCAGATGGCTATGCCCACCTAGGAAGCAGAGAAAGCCTTCCATCCTCAAAAACTATTGGCAGAAAAACCCTCAATGCCATTTAAGCTAAAGGCATCTTCAAAGGTGAAACACCACTAACAAAGCAACTAGAAGAAAAGATAAACATATGGAACTACATGAAAGAATAAGGCTTCTGCAATCCAAAAGAGACAGTGACCAAGATACAAAGACAGTGCACAGAATGGGAAAGAATATTCACCCAATACCCAGCTGATAAGGGATTAATATCCAGGATATATCAGACACTGGTAGAAATTTACAAGAAAGAAACAGCCAACCCCATCAAAAAATGGGGAGAAGAAATGAACAGCAACTTCAACAAGGAAGAAATACGAATGGCCAAAAGATATATGAAAAAAATGCTCATCATCATTCATCATCAGAGAGATGCAAATCAAAACCACAATGAGATACCGTCTTACACAACAGAGATTGGCACATATCCCAAAAGAGCAAGAACCACAAGTGCTGGCGTGGATGCGGGAAAAGGGGACTCTCATCCATTGTTGGTGTGAATATCGACTGGTACATTCTTCCTAGAAAACAATGTGGACATTCCTCCAAAGACTAGAATTGAGCTCCCATGTGGCCCGCCATACCATTCCTGGGGTTTACCCTCGGAAGCGAAAAAACACACAGCGGAAACACCATCTGCCGCTTCATTTTCATAGCAGCACTATTCACAATAGCCAGAATCTGAAACAACCAGAGTGCCCGAGAACTGATGACTGGATAAAGACACTTTGGTGGCCAGAGTTTCTTTAGTGTCCAGATGTCCAGTGGGTAGGGCATTTGTCTTGCATACGGCCGACCGAGTTTTGATCCCGGGCATCCCATTTGGTCCCCTGAGCACCGCCAGGAGTAATTCCTGAGTGCAGAGCCAGGAGTAAATCCTGAGCATCGCTGAGTGTGCCCTAAAAAAGAAATAAAAAAGAAAAAATGAAAAGAGAAAAAAAAGAAAGAAACTTTGTCACATCGATAGAAAGGAATCCTCTGCAGCTGTTAGGAAAAATTGAAGTTATGAAATTTGCCTATGAATGGATGGACATGGAGAGAATCATGTTGAGAGAAATTAGCCAGAAGGAAAAATATAGATATAGAGTGCCTACATTTATTTGCAAGGCATAATCATATATGTATGTATGTATGTATATATATGTATATATATATATATATATATATGTCATCATTATGATACCAATATCCAATGTCAGGCGAAACATGGATCAGGAGAATTTATCAAATGTGGAAACTGTCACAAAATGTGGGAGACAGAGGCTAGGTGAGACAAATGAATGGAACATGTACTAATAATTGTTGACAGCGCTAATACAAACCTAAAACTGAGCATTAAATACAGGCAACATGATACATATGACAACCTCTTAATGTATGTATTGTAATCCATGATGTGGAAGGGAAGGAAGAGAGAAAGAGAGAAAGACAAATAGATAAAGACCCCTGCCATAGAGGCAGGCTAGGGGCGGAGGGAGGGAATTGGGGACATTGGTGGTGGGAATTGGGTGGAAGATGGGGGATGGATCTCTGTATGACTGAAACCCAAATATGAACCTCTTGTGAACATCATTGTAACTGGAAAAGGGGCCAGATCTGAATATCAGTTTTCTCTTTAATGGGTGAGGGTTTCGGGTGGGAAGTTTCTATGCAGGAACAATCTTTCAAAAATAATTATTAAAAATGTCTGCTTCCAAAATTCACAAAAAAAGGTAAATACAAGATAACATACAAGTGTTAGTATATCTCTATTTTGGGTGACAAATTATGGCCACACAAATGTGATCTGTTGTCTTGTATTTAAATAAATTTTTGTAACCCGTTGTTTACAAAAAAAATCTATTGGCAGAAAATTCCTGCAAAAGCTAGGGTCCACATTCAGATCTGAAGCTACCTGACTCCATCTGAGCTAGTGTCGTTGGTGGGAGACAGAGGGGAGGCCAGTGAGGGAAGGGTTTGGCTTTCAATGCCGCAGCCAGGTCGCACATCTTATTCCCTAGACATGAGAATTCTACATGGATGATGATGATGATGGTGATGATGATGATGATGAGGATGCTGTTGTGGATGATGATGCTATTGATGGTGATGATGATGATGGTGATGATGATGATGATGATAAGGATGATGGTGATGACGATGATGATGATGATGATGACCACCTTACTACTAATGGTGTTGCTAAAGTTGTGACCTTGGCCATCTATGTCATTGCTTTTACTAATTGAAATAGTGGCCCTCTATTCATAATTTTTTTTTTTTTCTTTTTGTGTCACACTTGGCATTGCTTAAGGGTTACTCCTGATTAAGTACTCAGGAATTGCTCCTGGCGGTGCTCAGGGGAACATATGGTATGTTGGGAAAGGCACCTGGGTCTGGCCGATTGCAAGACAAAGCGCCCCACCCGCTGGACTATCGATCCAGGCCCACGCTTCTCAATTGATTTAACAAAGTTGTTCCAATTACTGTGTTATACTCAGTATTCAACCCCAATCCCAACACCAATACGCTGCCCACACAGTTGCAACTGTACACACAACAACTCTCCATGTTGCTACAACAGTCCACCACTACTGTAAAAGTCTTCTAACAGTGCAACTGCCACCCCTGTTTCAAAGGCCCACCACAAGAGCACAGCACCATTCCAACAGCCCACCAGCATTATACGCAATTTTTCCAACCAGCACTTCAGCCTGCCCCTAAATCAGACCCTCAACAATCTGTTTTATATTGCTTGCTCTAGTTTGCTAACATGATCTAGCAACGATTTCTTAGAAAATAGTGAAGACTGTCCAGTCTCACCGTGAACCATCGAGCCCTCGTACACAAAGTGACTGATACCGTTGTTACAAGATCGCTGTTGTGTGTACATATTGTTTTATTGCTTAGCTTCTCCTTTACATGTATTGACAGTGTTGTGCTACTTGGCATGGCAGTACAGCAGCTTTTGAGGAATTCCAAAATTTTGAAATGGGTGATAAAGTTTGAGTTCAACTTTTAGGGAGGTGATATTGGCGGATGGACGTGACTATCGGGCCTTCCCGAAGAACAGGGAGATGTGGGGGAGGCAGGTCTCTGGTCACGGCCTTCGGAGTCCCCATCTTGGGTGAGGACCAGTCCGAAAGGACCCATGGTGGTTGTGGGGTGGGTGAGGTCCCTCAGGCCCACGAGACTTTCTGACTCAGGTGAGAAGCCGAGCGGTCTTCACTGTTGACGTCACTCTGTGGGAGTTCTGGATTTCTCGCCGGCCAATGGGGTTGCAGACCCGAGACCACGCCACGACTTCGCCTATAAGGCGCGGGGCCGGGGGCCCTCCCTTTCTGGCGCCATCTCTCAGTGAACCGGTTTATGTGGTGAAATCCGCATACTCTGAATCGCGAGATGTGGCTCCAACCCCCTGGCTCCGTGTTCCCCTCCTCCACTGTTTGTCTCCTTCCACCCGCCCCTTGTGGCGCTCCATCCCCCCAACCCTGTGCCAACCAGACTGGATTACAGAGGACTCCGCTGGCCAAGGAACGGAAGATGGTGAGAAAAAGCGCTGAGTTTGGGATGTGTGTCCGAGTCTAAGGTCTTGTCATGGCACCCCCCACGGTGGCCAGTGTGTGGTCCAGATGAACCCTTGTCCCTCTTGCAGTCCTGGCCCAAGTCGACTGTCAGTCTGGCCTTGGCAGAGTCTGCCGGCAGTCAGGACTCCCCGGTACTCTGGGCTAGTGACCTCCAGGGACCCCTCATCCAGGAACTTCCCGGTCCCTCTGTCCCGTAACTGGCCTTCCTGGGCTCCAGGTGTCCTAAGACTTTGGTGACACCTTGTTCCCTTCCCTCCGCAGGGCAGCCACTGTGGCCTGGCACAGGGCCATCAGGGCTGTGTACCCAGCTGCCTGTCTTTCCTTACTGGGACTGAGGCTTAGAACCAAGGTCCCAAGCCCCAGCTCCTAGAGTTTCACCCCCACTGGGGTTATTATTGTTGGTCCCCATGTGAGGTTTGGAGGTGTCTGCGGCACGGGCCCCCCTCACTTGGTCTCTGGCCTACCCTGGTACTTGATCGTTACCAAAGCATGGACCACATTTGGAAGCCACCGTTTGGGTTTTGGACCATGTCCACACTCAGTGTCACGCCGCAGGTGGAAGTGCGGAACCAAAGGACCCGGTCCTCAGGGCAGCAGGATGAGTATCTGACCCAGCTCCAGCAGTTCCTGCTCACAGTGCAACAGCATCTGGACAGCTACCAGCAGCTGGTCTCTGAGGAAAGGAGGAGCTGCATCAGCAGCTGCTGCAGCAGAGGCAGCTCCTGGACCAGCTGCAGTTGGAGCGACCCAGAGGGCAGGCGGTGTTGGAAGAGGCCCTGAAGGAGCTGAGGGAGACCCAGGTGAGAGTCGGGAGCAGGCCCTCAGGGCAGGAGGGCGGCGGCCAGCTGCTTCCTTGCTCCTCACAGACCGCCTTCTCCCTTAGGAGCTCCTCAGACAGTCAGAGGAGGAGAACCAGCAGCTCCGGGCCCTGCTGAAGTCACAAGCGTGCCGTGAGAAGGGGTGAGTGGCAGGGCAAAGGGTTCCCTGGAGGGAGAAGCCCCCTTTGCCAGTCAGTTGGCGGGGCTATGGGATGGTGGAACAAGAGGGCCCCGCGCCAGGCCATCCTCCTTTCTAGGCTCACTGAGACCTGGTGCCGCCCCACAGCCAGTCCAGTGGCAAAGGACACAGAGGTGAAGGAGAAAGAGGTGCTGGAACCCTAAGAAGCTCATGCAGGTGAAGGCGATTGTAAACGCAGAGGTGGGCGAGACCTTGAAGACCAGTGAAGTGGAGGTGATCATGGAGAAGGAGGCGTCCAAGAACACTGAAGACTGTGATGCCAGAGGCGATGGGCTGGTCTCCAATTTCCCTCTTATTCCCATTCTTTTACCGCAATAATGGACGGGACCCTCTCCAAATCAACCAGATCTAGCCCTAACCCTGTCCTTCCCTGCTCTTCCTTCCTGTTCTCCCTCTCACCCTTCTCCTCCTCCCACATTCCTGCTCCCACGCACTTCCTCATTTAGGATTTAATAAAATAAGCAACATTTGAATCTAGGCGTCATGCATGTCTCCAAACTCTAGCTACCAGGGATTCAGGAGAGGCAGATATGTCCCCAGTACTAGTCACCAGGGTTCCAGGACCCGGAAATGTCCTCCACCACTAACCACCACGGCCTGGGGGCAGAAAAGTCCATGAAATAGTCACCAGGGATTCTTGGTAGTAGAAATGTTCGCAACATTAGCTAGCAGGAGCTTATCCCCAGCAACAGCACATATTAAGGTGGCAGATTTGTTCCCCACGACTAAATGCTTGTTTTCAGGGCAGAGATGTCGCTCCCCCCGGGTTCAAGTGAGTCCAGATCAGACAGCCCTTCGACAAGCTCAGCCAGAAAGAGTCCAGGACGGGCAGCTGCCACCCTTCCTAAAATTAGGTCTCAGAGAACAGACTGGGTGGAAATTGCCTCCACACTCCCGTTCATTCAGAAACGTTAGGACCATGGGAAAAGCCAAGGTGATGGGCTGCCTGGCAGTAGCTCAGGGCACTTTCCCTTCAGTGTTGACCTGGGTTGTGTGCAGAGGGTCCAGAGAGCGGTTTAGGTGCCATAGGGCAGGCTCTGTATGCGGGCCTCAAGTCCATTCCCTGGCACCGCATGGCATCCCTGAGCACAAAGACAGGAGGGCCCTAAGAAATCCCCTAAAAGGAAAACGTCTCAGATAGATCCACACAATAAGGCTCGATAAAAGCGTTTGCCGTGGTTTGGGGGAGAGGTTCAGTGCGTTCGAGGAAAGGCTGGACTGTGGGGGCAAAGGAACCCCCTTTCTGATCCACGATAAAACTGGGCCACTCAAACATTAGCCTTTGACTGGAAGGATACCACAGTCTGGAGCACCTTTGCCTTGCATGCGGCCAATCCGTCTTTGATTCGCAGCATCCCATATAATCCCCTGAGCACAGCTAGGAGTAAATATTGAATGCAGAGCCAGGAGTAATCCTGAGCATCAAAGGGTGTGACCCAAACAAAAAATCTCCTGGCCTTTATGGCCCGAAGCCAAACAACAGTCTGAGTTGGGAGCTGCCCCTCCCAGGAACTTGTCTGTTCTGGGGATGGCACCTGTCGCTAATGGGGCCTAAAGCTGTCAGATGACACAGTTCTAGGTACTATATGGGGGCTGAGTTGGTGGCAGGGACGGTAGGATTGAGGAGGACAGGGCCTGCTCTCTCTGACATTCACTGTTCTATAGCTCTGGATCTATACTAGGCTGTGTGGTTTCATCACTGATTGGGCGTATCCTGCCAGGAGCAAACGCTTCTGGGAGGTGGGGTTCCTGTCCAGGGGGTCTCAGCATGTCCCATCCTATCATTTGCAAATTGCTTTCAGGGGACAATTACTTGACGTGCTCCTATTGCTCGTGTGTCTAAGATGTTGTCCACAGCCAGGGTCCCCCCTCTCTCTAACTGACATTGCAAAAGACTGAGGTAATCACTGTGGTATCCTCTCTACTTTTCAAGGGGGACAGGTTCGGGTGGCCTAAACCCCTGCATCCAACACCCTAATGCCCACCTACACCTTCTGTGTGGAAATTCACATCCACACCATTGGTCAGCACCCAGAGCCAGGCCCAGCCGTCCTAAGTGGGCTCCTGGTTCTGGTCCTTTCTCTCCTGCAGACAAGCATGGAGACATGCTTGGCCGAGTCTCACTCGGCTCAGTTATAGGACAGGGAAGTTTTTCCAGGTACTGGCCAGGGATCTGTAGATCAAAAATTAGGGATCAGGAAGAAGCACCATCTCTTCTTTACTCAAAGCGTCTGGACTGGGGTGAGCCACAGTCTTTCCTTATCCCTACCCATCCCTCCCAGGCTCTGAGACATCGCTGGCTGTCCCACAAGGCTCCTGGCCTGAGATCGCCCAGCATCGGCGACTTGATTCAGCGGATCTGAGGAATCAGGGGGGACACACAGTGTCACGGCAGAAAATTAATGGTGTTTCTAGCTACGAGTTGAGAGAGGACATTCTCACAGCTCAGTTGGCAGATGGGGACAGACCTGTGCAGAGATAGACGAATGTACTTCGGGAAAAGCAAAGGTCTGCAGCAATGTGCAACAGTCAGAGAAGTCCCCAGCTGTTGTTCTTCCATGAAGTTGTGTATCAAATCTGAATAGAGTCTAGCGGAGCAAGTGTTCATGGCATCGATTCCACTGAGTTGTTTAATTTTCACTATATCCCACCTGTTTCGACATGGAGAGTGTTGCCTGAGAAATCGAATAAAATGAAAGGATACTCCTTTGGATGTCATTTTCTTCTTTGAGCCCCCCTTTCAGTCCTCTTGGACTTACCCCCCCAGTGACATATCAACCTGGACTGCAGATACTACATCCTGGGGCTCCACAGGGATTTTGCTGATCCAGAGCCAGGGCCGCCGCCAACTCGGTGGTGAGCTCTTGAACCCTCGTGCAACGGATCCCAGGAACCAAGGTTTCCTGCTTGTCCCTGGATCCTTCCACTCAGAGGCAAGCAGGGGTCGATCACTGGCGTGATTTGCAAAAGAAACATGTTTGAGGTCCAGCAGGAAACCATTGGGCAGAAGAGGCAGACCCCAGAGTGTGGAGACCGAAATTCCAAGGTGACCAGTAAACACGGCCACCCAGACGGGGCCATAGGTCCGCATGCTGGAGTTGGGACCTCCTCGTGACTTCTGAACTGGGTGCTGTGGCTGTTACAAAGTGCGCCGCATTCCGCATGCAATAGTCCATCCCTAGGACCTCCACAGTCTCTCCTTATCCCTGACCACGCCTCTCGGGCTATGAAACATCGCTGCTGTCTCACAGAGCTGCTCCTGGCCTGACTTCTCCCAGCATTGGGCAGCATGATTCAACCTTCTGAGGAAGCCTTGAGGGGACACACAGTGTCAGGGCAGACACTCGTTTGTTCTTCTAGCCCAATAGATAGAGAGAGGTTCTCACAGCTCAGAGACTGCTGAAGCAGTGACAGATGGCACAGACTGGTGCAGAGACAGACGGATATACTGGGACTTGGGTACAGAAGGAGTTCAGCACCAGAGTCCAACAAGGCCTTACAGCACAGGCGTTATGACCCTGGTCCCCCAACTATGGCTTGTGGTGTTGCCAGACCTGGGGCGTGTATCAGTGACAGGCCCCTGCCCTTCCTTTTCTGACCCTTCCAGAGTTAACTTCTTCTGTAGGTTTGTGAAGGACAGCTGCTGGAGTAAGAAGGAAAGAATAACTGTGTCTGGCTAAAATTCTCGGCTCTATACTTAGGAATCTCTTGGGGACCATGTGGGATGCCGGGATCAAACCCAGGTTGACCACGCAAAGGTGAATCCATACC